>WYDI02040321.1:0-87182 GCA_009867235.2 Psittacus erithacus
ATCACCTTAGCATTGCTTAAAACTGATTCTAAAGGTTTACATTTCATTTAGCAATTTTGTGCCCATCTTTGTTTCAAACCTTAAACCTGTGGCTGGCAGGACTGCCTGGGAGGAGACACTGTGCTGCTCTGCCTCTGAGGGACTGAACTGCTGTTTCTGGGGTGATACGACAATGTAGAATCTGCAAAACACCTGTAAATACCAGATCTGCAGAAAGAAACCTCAGCCTGCTTCTGTTGCCCTGTCTGTTTTGACTGCTTCCCTGGTGCCCCTCATTCTCACTGAGCTGTGGTATAACCTATTACTGCATCCCTGGCATCACACTGTGCAAAGCACTCTCATACCTTGAGCATAAATGTGTTATAAAAATGTAATTATATTATACAGCTGATATTAATATCATATTCTCTCAACTAATGGGGGACTTAGCAGTGTTCATTTTATTTCTCTAATGTTAATTTTCTAGAGAAATTTAGCTATGGTACAAAGGTTTTATGTTGAACAGGATTTTTCCTTTGAATTTCTTTCCTGTTCTTTTTCAGCTGAAGGTCTGATTCAGTAATGCACACTGTTCTCCCTACTAGGTTGAATTCAGCACAAATGTCAAGAAGCTGAAAGAGTGATAGGGCTCTCTGCCTCCCACCTTGACCCTTGTTGTGGGTCTGCATTTTTATTAAACTGGAATATTTGCACTCTAAGGCACTGGTGGCAGAAGACAAAGAGATAGCCATTTTCCTCATACACATATATAACAGAGAAACTTATTTACAGTGCATTACTTGTAATATATTTAGCCAGTTGTTAAGCTCTGCCTTAAAGTTTTATTTTAAAAATTAGGAAGCGTTTACTTACTCCATCTTGACCGTCTGAGGGCAGTGTCACCTAATACTTGCTAGAAGCGGTATTTCTGGTCACTAGATCCTGCCTGCACTGTACCCACTCTCTAATAATGCCATCTGAAACTCAGAGATGTCAAAAGTAGCCTTTTCACACACCTTAACTGCATCTTACACTTGGATAGGCTGCACTCAATCCCTGGGTTAGAGTGTCTATTGATGTAAATCTTCAATGACACTGAATCCAGTTTGGAGGCATTCCACCTGATGGATTCATAGACCTGAAATGAGATGGGACCATGACTGACCTGTAGGTCAGACCCCTAACGGACATACAAAGTAGTTTGCTACAAAGTGCTTCCTGCATGAAGCATTGCTTGGCTAAAGTATGACTTTGTGAAGACTCTCCAGTCTTGTTTAAAAGATCTCAAGTGATAACGAATCTACAGCAGTATTTGATAAATTGTTCCATAGGCAATCAAGCTTACTGTTAAAAACATCCATTTTATCTTAGATTAAATGAGTTTAAGTTCCAAAAGAGCTGGTTCAAATTCAAGGATCGCTCAGGAACTGTGCATTCCCATGAGCAAGAAATCAAGCAAAGGGGGCAGGACACTGGCATGGATGAACAAGGAACTCCTGTCAAAACTCAAACACGAGCAGGAGATACACAGGAGCTCAAAATAAGGACAGGCTGCTTTGGGTGAATACAATGGAGCATGCAGAAATACGACAAGGAGAGCCAAAGGTCTATTTGAAATATCTGGCTAAGGATATCAAGGACAACAAGAACAGCTTTTCCAAGTACATAAATAATGGAAGGAAAACCAGAAAAATGTGGGCCTGCTACTGGATGGAGTAGGGATCCTGGCAACAGAGGACGCAGAAAATGCGGAGATGCTGAGTGCCTTCTTTGCTTCAGTCTTCAATGCCAAGCCTAGCCCCTAGGAATCCTTGACCCAGGAGACCAAGGAGAAGATCTGAAGAAATTAAGTTTTTCCCTTGGTTGAGAAGCTCGGGTTAGAGATCATTTAGACAAACTTAACACCCACAAATCCATGGGCCCTGACAGATGCACCCACAGTTCTGAGGGAGCTGGCACACATCATTGTTAGGCCACTCTTGGTCATCTTTGGAAGGTCATGGCAATCAGAAGAAATGCCTGAGGATTGGAAGAAAGCAAGTATCACCCCAGCCTTTCAAAAAGGGCAAGAAAAATAACCCTGGGAACCACAGGCCAGTTAGCCTCACCTCCATCCCTGGAAAGGTGGTGGAATGGCTCATCATGGAAGCCATCTCTAAGCATGTCAAAGACAAGAGGAAGATCAAGATCAGTCAGCATGGATTCACCAAACGAAAATCACGCTTAACACAGCTGATTGCCTTCTGTGGTGGGATGACTGGCAGGATTGATGAGGGGAGAGCAGTGGATGGTGTTTACCTTAACTTCAACAAGGCTTTCAACACTGTCTCCCATGACATCCTCATAAGCAACCTTGGGAAGTGTGGGCTGGATGAGTGGACAGTGGGGTGTATTGAGAGCTGGCTGAACAGCAGAGTTCAGATGGCTGTGATCAGTGGCACAGAGTTTAGTTGGAGACCTGTGAGTAATGGACTCCCCCAGGGGTCAATTTTGGGTCCAGTATTGTTTAACTTACTCATCAATGACTTGGATGAAGGGACTGAGTGCCTCCTCAGCAAGTTTGCTGACAGTACAAAACTGTGAGGAGCGGCTGACACCTCAGAGTACTGTACTGTCATTCAGAAGGACAGGCTGGAGAGATAGGCAGAGACAGGCAGAGAAAAACCTTTTGAAATTCACAATGGGAGGTACAGGGTACTGCATCTGGAGAGGTGTCCAAGTTCTAGATCAATGTCAAATAATCAGGAAAAAGAAAAATCACAATTTTGGCAGAGATGTGTAAAAACCTAAAAGCTATGTTTATCAGCATAGTAATCCTAATGTGTTAAGAGTTGTTCACCCTGAACCTGTTGTCAGCTTAAAGCATTAAATGTAAGAGATTCTTCTTTCATATTTTCCAGATGATTTGTGCTGAGAAAGCTGGATGTTGGCAACAGAAGTACAGTGGTAAATGCAATATATTGAAATACACACATTTAATTAAACACCAGTGTATGAAATGAATGTTAGTAGTTGTTTAGACACTAGTAACTAGCTCTGGGCACTAAGGGTGATTCTAAACACACTGGAGAGCAATTTTGGAAATAGAAAAAAATTGCTGGAAATTTATGCCTGGTGGGTGGGAAGTTGGCTCAACCGTTTCTCTTTCCTTCACATATTTTTAAAAATCTTATATCATGTGAAAACACTTGCAGTATTGAACTGAAATCAAAAAAGTCTGGTTTAGGGTGGTACAGGACAGTGGTGAGGGAGCTGTGTCATTCTCTCCAGACTAGTTACTGAATTACAGCTAGTCCCTGAACTCCCTATTAAGACTCACTGGAGCTCCCCACTGTTGTGACTTCCTTTCTGGGGAGCCTTCCAGCAAGTGCTCGTTTTGGCAGGAGCTTTTTCCATCTGCTCCCTTGCCTTGGCCAGGCTCAAATCCAGAAATCCTTTCCTGCGTGGGGAGGAGCAACCACCAGCAATTCCCCAGCCCAGGCTCCCTGCTTGGTTGACATCTCAGAAGCACTACATCAGCAGGCAGGCAACAGAAGAAGGGTATTGCTTCTCATAGTCAGCTTTTCTTCTTTTGGCCCAAGTAATCTGTAAGCCCAGATAGTTGCATAGTTTTCCTCTTTGTTTTCCAGCCTTTACACTTTGAGTACTCCTCTTACATCCTGCTGTGTGAATCCTCTCTCTGCCTGCTCTAACTCCAAGTCTTCTATAACCAAACCACTTCCCTCTGGTCTAATGTGTGTCAGTGACCCTCTCTCTTTTTCAACTTTGGCTGGGGAGTGAAGAGCTGTGTGTTACGTGGACAGACGTAGTAGGGTATAGGACCTGCAGACCAAAAGTATGAAGCTTTTACTTTGGTATGTTCAACTTGGACTTTATGGCTACATAGAGTTCTAACTTGCATGAGTTTCAGACACTTGGAGAAAGTCCTGCAAATCCCCAAGAGCTTTAGAAAATGTTCTTTGCATGGTTAGCTTGGCCCAAATTGAGCCTATTTGTACAGGCACAGGAGACTTGGGTTGCACAAGGCACATTGCAAGAATTGATAATGGTCTGTACAAATCCTCATGTCTTGGCTGCAGCCTGTACATGGCTGTCTTGGTTGCTTCCATCTGCTTTAACAAGTGCTGGTATAAATAGCTGTCTGGGTCTCCACATCTAACCTAACTTAATTTACTAGTCTCATGACTAAGTAGACGTCCCTCCATTTTGTTTCTTTTGGCTAGTTACTAATGATTTTCCTACCTTGTAGCTCCTTGGTTTTGCCATCACAGTACTGCTGCTCTTGCCATTTGGTGTAATCTCTGGACAATGAAAAGTCAGATGTGGTATTGGTTCAGAACCGAATTGTTTTTAATATCACTACCTTGAGTAATGGTCCACACCAGTCATAAATAGGAGAAGGCTGAAGAATGCCTCAGATGATGGTACCCTTACAGCACATGATTTAAGTTTTTGGTTTTGTTTTTTTAAAGAAAAGAAAAAAAACTAATGATGAGACGTATTCCTGAAGGACATACTAAAACACTTTACACAGAGTGTATTACCTGCACACAGATTAGGATGTATACCCTAACACGAGCCACTGCATTCTTGACTTCATGCCATCTTGCTCGCAAATTTTCCTATTATCTGGAAGAGAAACAGAAGAAGGGGGAAGGATGCATTAGACTGAGTCCGTTGGCTGGTCCGTTGGAGACAGCAGGCTCAGACAGACACAGTGCTGGAGTGAGATATGAGTGCACTATTTCTTCTGCAATCTTCATAGAGAGTTTCAAACCCAAAATTGTAGAATTGAGTCATGAGCTGGCCAGATGGAAACACGTGTTCACTCCATGGTACATGGGAAAACAAGTTCATCATGTTCCGTCTTTACTTTGAGCTATTCTTGGTGACTTCAGCCACATGCTGGAAAGACTGGAGAGCAGGAAGTGCAGAGGGGAGCCAGTAGGCAAGTGGGTTAGGGGGTTTGGTTTATACTGCGCTTAGGAAAGCTGTTCAGCTTCAAAGAAAAATACCTGATTGTCAAGGAAGAGCATACAAAATAATTACACTGATTTTTTCAAACCTCATCACCACTTCTTAGTAATTGTATTACTGCTGGTTTTATGTGACAATAACCCTTCCCAGGCAATGCTATAATGGCTGCAACTTGATCTGTCACCTGCTTATGTGACAGGTGGGGCTAACAAAAGAGTCAGGAAACAGAACTGCTTTCTTGACTGGGGTCAAAAGGTAAAGCACTATAAACTCTTTTTTTGATATTACAGGTCTTTGTTTTTATTGTTGTTTATACAGACAGACGCCACCAAAACCAACTTTGGTTCATTTGCCATTTCTTTTTTTGGTCGACACACAGTGCTTTGCTATTCAGTTCTTTGATGTTCCGGCAAATAGGCAGACAATTTTTAAAAAAAAAGTTCTCTTAGAGTTTGCATATTTTTCTTTCTGTTCATTTTTGGGTTTGGGAAATGGAAAGAGACTTCAGAAGCAGCCCAAGTTTATTTTACAAGCAGAAATATGTTCACCATTCATTTTTTATCCTGTACCACAGTATCTTTTTCTCCATTTTATTGTCTCAGAGTTGATGCCAAATGTGATTTTTTTAGGGCATGCTTTGGATTTTCAGGGTTTCTTAAGCACCTTTTTCTATGCATCATAGAAGTCAGAATCCATTTACTGCCAGATGACTAGTGTTCACCCATGTTGCTTAGCTGGATGATTAGGAGACTATACATATATTTGATCTATAATGCCCCAGAAAAATCTTTCTCCTCTGTCTCTTTATCTCATTCCTCCACGGTGTGCCCTGCTTTCCTGGGGAGACAGAATTTATGCAGCCTCAGCCTCTCTCAGTCACTCTGGTGACTTTTGAACTAGTTTGTCAATTTAAACCAAATTTGCAGGAGGTCAAGAGTGAGGTTCCTGCACATGTAATAAAAGTAGGAGGTCCATTAACAGGTGCCTGCACTAACAGTATTGGCCACACTCCCCTGTCCTCCTACATGCCCCGCACAGCTTCAGGCACAAGGAAGGGATGCTGTGCTCAGAGCTGAACCCCATGGTGATTCTGAGCTGGATGAAATGCCACGTATTTTGTCCTGTCTGTCAGCACAAGTGCCATCTCCTGCTTCAGGCTGTGGCTACTACAGGGGAGAAGTTCTGTGCTGAAGGAGGAGAACTTTTGAGGAGAAAATGCAGAACTCCAGCAGCGGGCATTGTGCTAACTCTAAGTGGCTGGGCAACGTCACTGTCTGCAGTGTCCATCCCAGCTTTCTAGCCATTGACAGATGTCGCAGTCTCCTTTGTGGAGCAGTCAGTTGCCCCAGTAGGAACTGCAAGGATCATATGACATTACTAGGAGCTTTTTTAAAAAGGGAATGGCAAGAGCGTCTACCTAGAAAACTCCTCAGCACGCGTGTGTGTGTATAGATATATATATACATGTGTGTGTATATATATATATATATCAGAGAAGCATTACAGCCAGTTTGAAGCAGAATATGTCACTTTGAATGCCTTTGGTGTACCATCACTGATACACTAATACACCTTCACTTAAGGCTCAGATGGCTGGAACGCATATATGAGAGGTGACTCCGTGCTTCTCAGTCCTTGGGAGACAGTCTTGAATGGGCTCCAAACCCCCCAGGTCTCACTGATGCCTTTACACACACACTTGTGTAAAGGGGCCATGCTTTCTGCACTGTGTCGTGTTAGGAAAAGCCATCCTGAGCTCCGCGTTTGTGAGTGGGGTGTGCTGCCCTATGCAGTGTAACAGATCACTAACTTCTTGGGCTTGGACCTGGCCAGCCTAACCTGGATGTCTAACTTTGGCACCTAACTTGCACTTACATTTTAGGCTCCTAGTGAAGCAGTTTTCCCAAGGTGCCTGTGCTTCTTGCCTAAGTGCGGGCAGGCAGGGTACTCTAGGAGGCTTTCAGAGCCCTATGCTCTTTGATTTACAGAGCATGGGTACTTACATGTAAATTCTGCTTTTTTTGCAGACTAGCAGCTAACAGACATGGCTACAAGCATGTGTCTGCAAGGTGATGCTGCACTGCTGCAAACAGAAAAGTGCCTTACTGCACAGATACAAAAACACTACTGCTGAAGGTATTACTGTAGATTTGGGTGAAATGTGCTTTCTCATTAGAAGCAATTTTCATGTCACAGCTCCCAAACCTATGGCTTTGCTGGAATATAAGGAAGGCTTCATTGCCTTGACATGTCCTGAAGTTTATTTAATAAAAGGAAGGCCGCGTACACTTGTGTGGCTTCAGGTACGGCTGACATGATGCTAGCTGCTCAGGTTTCAGTTATTCCTAAACAGAAGGGATAATCTGTAACATTCCCAGCCAGCTGATTTTCTTATTTTAGACATCACCACACCAACATGAACAAGGAAGGCTGAGGAAGCAGATATAAATTGCAGTGAGATGTGCTTATTTCTGATATTCTTACTGAGATTTCATGATGTGTTTTTCAGACTTCATCATACACCTTGAGGCAGAAAACTGGCTAAAGCAGATTTTTTTATCAAATGTGAAATAAACTTTAGATTATTTCCTCAATCCTATTGCTATTTCTTCAGAGGAAATTAAAATGGGAAAAAAAGATTTTTAGGGCCTATCATTTAGCAGATAGCCTTTCTTAGTAAAATGGTCTTATCTGCTGTGGTTTCTGAACGTTTGGCATTCATTACTAGAAATATTACCATTTTGTACAATATTTTCATTTATTTTTCATTCTGAATGCCTCCCACTACCAAAGTCCAAGCACATTCTATTTATTGTCTAGTTTTGAAGGAACAAAAGTGTGGATTCATGGATCCACAAATTCATGTATGAAGTTAAACACCTATTTAATTTTTTGAGGAATGCTCCTTTATGAATCACAGCAGTTAAATTAAATCTGCAGGTTTTAATGTATTTGTAGATGCTACAGCTTATTTTTCTTACTGGGCTTACAAATTGATATCTTCACAGGGGGTGATACCTCCAGGTATTCTGCAATTTTTACTACACATTCAGTATATTAAAGGGTAGAGTAATTTAAATGCCTCAGCTTTTGAGTTTTACCAAAACTCCACATTTGGTCAAATACCAAGTAATGCACATGGGTGGATTATAGGATATAATGCCTGTTTGTTGCTTCTCTTTATAATGACTTATATATGACAGTGGCTCTCTGGCTGGCTTTTAACTTCAGAGAGAAGCATTGTCAACAAATGGAACATGTTCCATAAAGGAAAATAATTTCCATTTAGATCATGTGGATCAAGTGGATCAATCCACTTACTTATATTGAGAAGACACAAAAAACCAATCTCTAGATGAATAACAAAATAAATAGAGGCCATTGCTCTGGGTTCTTTTTTGGTCCTTCACACTGTTGCCATCTTCAATTGCACAGCAACCATTAACATTAGAGAAGCAATTCTAGCTGCCTGACAGTAACCTGAGGCTCCATCATGCAGAACAAAAAATGAAAAGCAAGGACAAATTCAAAGGGAATGCAGGGTACAGAGAAAGCTACTTAGTAAATGTTTATGAGTGGAACAGTTCTTCAATGTGCATGAGCACACTAGAAAGCAATATAACCTCTGGGGCCCCTGTCTTTTCAGACAAAAGCCTGTAAATTCGCTTTTTGCTCAAGATGTCTTTACTGCAAGCACATCTTCAGACATGAGAAAAGAGTTGGAAGGGTACAGAGTAGCAGATGACAAGTATGCAACAGTGATAAATAGGAGTTAAAAAGAAAAAGGAGCAATACAAAAATTATACTTAGAACCCACACTGTTAATTGGAATCGAGTCACAGTGCTTTCTTTCTTGGAAAAAGAATAGTCATTTGTCTTCAGCTTTGGCAGACAAGCAGCATGCATAATAGCAAATAATGTCTGAAAGTAGAACAAGCCGACATGGCACCAAGTGAGATAAATGCTTATCTCATAATCATTAACTCCTGGCCTAGCTACTGCTTTGCATTGCCAAAAAATCAAGGATTTGGAGAGGAGTTATATAGGCTATAAATAATAAGTCCAAGGAGCAGCATCAGAAAATAGTTGCAACTGTATTTGCCTGTGATCATTAAAGCACTATATAAACAAAGAAAAAAAGAAATAAAGAACATCTCCTCTTGATGGTCCTAAATCACAGATTTGGTGCGGCAGCTTTTAATTTTTGCTGCAGAAGTAGGTAATGTCTATGTCAGTCATGAACCAAATGCCTGCTTTTACTGGACAATCTTATCCGTTACCTGCCTCAACAGAGAAGCCCTGCTGTTCCTAGAAGGAAAGTGGTTGCAACAGCTTCTACATGACAGATCAAGAGTGTTCTGGCCTCCTGCCTCAGCATGAAGCCAATCTACTGTGTTAAGCCATCTATTTAGCAAGATAACCATCTGTCTGGAGTAAGCTTGATGAGGTAATGGTTTTATTAATTTCTTATAATAAGATGAGCAGGCGAGGCTGCCTGTGGCATTCAGATATGAGTATTTGACCTTTACAAAATTATCTGTCTTCCTTTCTGGTGCAAAACCCAATCATCATCACTGTATCAGAGTCATTACTGGATGAATCTTCCCAGGCCTTTGCAGTGAGCATGAGAAGGTCCAAACTTGTATTTCACATCTGCAGAATAGGCACTTTTTAATCATCATGGCTAAAGCATGAAAAGGCTATTTCCTCCAGCCTATTCTGTTTCCTCTACACTGAAGGGCATTGCATGTTCTTCTAACTCTGCTAGATGAAACTAAAATTTCTGAAAAGCTATCTGCTCTTGGCCAGAAGAAGCTATTACTCTCCTTAGTATCTTGTCCAAAAGTTGCCACACACACTGTTTAAAAACAGTGACTTGTTCCTTATCTGCATTTCCTTCTTAAATTTCCATCCACTAGTTTTGCCTGTGCCTTTCACCTGGAGCTTCAAACAGCCTCTAGGACTCAGCACTTTCACTGTCTAAAAGGAGGCATGGCAAAGCACTTTGCTTTGCTCAGTAACGTGTGTGTTCTGTTTGACAGTGTGTTCATTTTACCCCCACCACTTCACCACCCTGAGTTTTTCGTATTCAAGGCTTAACTTGCCACTTCACTTTACTTTTCTGGTCTTCCACTGGAATTTGTGTTGGAAAGCACCAAACTCAAAAGTGGCTGCTCCAGATGAGGAGCTGGCATTGATGAACACTGAACTCAAGGGGGAAGAAGGTCCTTTCGACCTTCAAAGAGCTCAGCAGGTTGCTCCTTATGGTCATCAGTAAATCACTGCTGCAAAGTTTTTGTCCGATTCTCAGTAGTTGTCAGGGTTGTGCCTGAGAAGCTGTGGGTGATCCTGTTTTAGGTTATTCTCATTCACCTCTGCCACCCCAGCCTCAAGCAAAGCCAGACGCCATTACTTTTGACATGGTAAATGAGTTGGCCTCATTGGCAGGTCTGCAAGTCCCTCCTGTGCCTCTGCATGGGCACCTCCTTATCCCTGGAGACAGACCCTGTTTAGACAGCAGCCACAGAGAAGACCCCGCAGATGAGCTATGGCTCGGGTCAACATGTTGTGGTGACACACTGAGAACAAAAGCCATGCTCACCTTGCGGTCCATGCTACGGATGGCCCTCACACACACCTGAGGACACTGTGGTGGCCTTTGCTGATGCCCTGGAGGACACATTCAGCTTCAAGGACTGGAGGGATTCAAACCAACTTCGGGCATACTGCAGCAGTTACAGTAAGGGTAGGGACACTTCTATAGGGAGAGTTTTTCCCAAATTTACCTAAATCTGGTCTGAAAACATGGCATATGCCTTACCCACTGTTAAGTTTAGATCTGCTGAAAC
Source organism: Psittacus erithacus (assembly GCA_009867235.2). Lineage (NCBI taxonomy): Eukaryota > Metazoa > Chordata > Aves > Psittaciformes > Psittacidae > Psittacus > Psittacus erithacus. The sequence continues at coordinate 10,806 of WYDI02040321.1, forward strand.
ACAATTCTTCCAGAAATGCTGCCCCATGAGCACTGTGGGGAGGCATTTCATTGAACGGGGAAAAGAGCCAGGGGAAATATTTAGCCAAAAGGGCACATGGCAGAAATAGTTGCAGGAAAGCCATAAGCCAGCACTACAGAAGCAGCATGGTACAAAGACCTCTTGCATTAGTGACCTTCTCCCAGAGCAGCCAAAAACTTTGATGATGGGAGAGAGGATAGGCACAAGTGGGAAAAGGTGTTTAAAGGACCAGCTCAGAAAACTAGCACTTGTTAGCCTGCTTTGAACAAGCTGACAGAGAAAAGGAACTTAAAGCTGTTAGGTCAAAATCCAGTGTATCTGCACTGCCATGGTGTGTTACGGGGTGAGGAGAAATGATGGAGCTTGCTGCAGAGATGGTGTGAAAAGACCAAGAGCTGCCACGCGGGTGTTCCCTCATCCTGCTACTGCAGAGACCTTTCCGCAGGATACCACTTGTGGGGAGGCAAGGCTTGTTTCTCAGAGGAATGTGCACCTGCTTGAGGGGAAAGGTGGAGGTTGATTTTGCTTTTTGAGTGTTTCCCATGGATATCTCTGAGGTAAGAGAGGAGTCAGTGTCAGAAGCTGTTCACCATCCCCCAGCTGCCTGGTCCCCAGAAGGCCAAATTCCCAAATAACCACATCCTGTCTCTCCAATTCCTTTCCAGCTTCAAGGAGAGCAGATGCTCTTCTCCTTCCTTCTTTCCTGACTGTGGCAGGCCTGCTTCTGCAGTCAAGTGCTACTCCCAGCAGCTGCTTTTTGCAGTTTCTGTGTGTGACCTTGCATATCCCTCTGGAAACACTGAGTTTCCTTAGAAATAAAGAAGGTTGCCGTGCACTTGCACCATGCTTTGCTACCAGGTGAAGACACTGGGGTTTTCCATTAGAAGTTTTCATCCACGTAAGAGTGTAGTCTGCTTTCATGTTATACTTGCGTTATACCCACCTTGGTGCTAGCACTGAGGAGAGGCAGGGCACACACACAGAGACCACCAGTAGCATGGGTTAAAATAATGCAGGCTGCTTGTAAGTAAATACCCTCAAGTGAGTAGCTATTAATAGCATGAACATCCTGTTTAGAGGTGACAGAACCACACTCGGAGAAGAGGACCTGACACAATGTGGGTTCTTGGCATGTGCCAGGATGTCTGGGGCTGGGGTCTAGCACGGCATGCTAGTGAGTCTTTCTCTGGTGACTTATGGAAGACAGCAGCCCGTGGACCCACCGTTACCATCTCCCGTACCGGGCCCTGAATTTGTCCTTTGCGCATGCTCGCTGCCTGCACTGACTGTTTCCTCTACATCTGAAGGAGAAGCCAGCCTTGAGAGGAAGCTGAGCTCCTCCACCTATTGCCCCAAGGCAGCAGGGTGGGCTTGTACCTCGTGGACGGGGCGGTGGAAAATACCAGTTCAGCTTCTCTAGCTGCTGACACGTAACTGTGAAATCTCCACTGTGCTTCAGAGTGCTGGCTCTCCGCAGGGCTGGCACGGCCCAGGCGGCCCTGCTGCGCGTTCCCGGTGGAGGGAGGTGCCCCGGCAGCCACGGGGGGCCCATGCTAGGGACGCGTGTGTGCGTCAGGGGCAGCACCTGCCCCCCTTGCCGGCAGCCCGGGTTGAATGTCCCTGCAGGTGACGGGTTCCCTGGGGCCGCGCTGAGGTGCCCAGGGTGGTGATGTGTGGGGTGAGCTAGCAGCAGAAGTGCCTCGGGCTGGCTTGTGCCTCGGGCTGGCTTGCGCCTCGGGCTGAGAGATAGCTGATCACCCCTGTCATGTTTCTGTGCTGGAACCGCACATGGGATCTGCCTCGCCCGGGCTGCCCGATGGGTGACGGCAGAAGGGAGCTGCTCTGTAATCGCGGACGTAAACACAGATGCGTCTGACCTCCTGAGATCCTGACTTTAATCAAAATCACACACAGCTCTCTGCAGCAATAAGGATCCTTTTTAAAAACATAATGAAAAAAGGGCAGTGTTCCTTTAACAAGGGAGCAGTTCTTAGGAAAGGAAACCTCATGAATTAGTGACAAGAATCCATGCATGCTTGCACAAAGTTGAAATAGTCTTTAAATAGCACAAATGAGTTCTTGGGAACGTGATTATAAATGCCTTATCAAAATGGCAAGGGAAAACCCAAAGAAAGGGACTTGTCTCTCCTTTTTCTTTTCTTTCCTTTTTTTTTTTTTTGGTAGGCATTTCTAAAGAATTTCCTCTTAAAGTAAATTTCAGCCCTCCTTTAGTCTTCTACTGTTCTTCACACAAGAACCCCTAACTTACAAACACTGAACTTCCTCTATTGCGTAGTCTTTGAAAGACAGGACCCAATTGCTTAGTTTCTGGAGAGAGACGGGTATTTTACCCATGGATGATGAAATTGATTTAATTACAATATTGCATTTGTTGTATGAATTTTCCATTTGCAGGATTTAGTGGTCCAGTGTAGATACTGTTCATGATGAGGTTCTCATCTTTAAAATTTCTGTGATACTGTGGAGCTGGGAGATACAGCATGAAGGTAGTGTCATTAAAGTTCACTCTAACCCTGCATGTTTCAGGGGATTTCTACTGGCTGCTGTTTCTAAAAATTAGTCTATCAATAGCCAGAATATGGGCAAGGCAAAACTTTATCTGTTCGCTAGATCACTACTGACATTATTTGCATGACAAAAGGTGCGTGTGGTTGCTAGAATACCCAAACAGGAGGAGATAAAGTCATTCTTCTTGATAAAAAGATGTCTCCTTTTCAAATTGTTTTCTAAATATGAAAGTAAAATGTTAAAATGAGTAACGCTAAGTCAGCCTGCTCCAGCTGGGAATCTGCCCCATGTAGTCATACTCAGAGAGATGGGTATTAATCTATTATTCCACTGCACAAAGTTCAGCAGAATAACTGTTCTCACTAATTGCTAATGGGTGAAATTGCTGGTGCTTATAGGGAGATATTCTGGTAACAGATAATTAAGCAACTAAGTAGTTGAAAATGTCAGGAGAGAAAAATGATCTTTTCACCTCACTGAGCTCATTTTTAAAACTGTCAGCTGAGTTCGCTCTGCTCCCATATAGGCAGCCTGCAGCTTAGCTGGGGAGATGGACTATGGCCACCATGTACACAGACAGAGAGGAAAGTGTGGGAAGCCCCCTTTTCTTGATCCTGCTCCAACAGCTGCCACCCATGTTCAAGGAGGAGCTAGTAGTCTCCAGCAACTGCTACATGTGGCTCTTGCTTGCATTGACTTTTAGAGCTAGGCTTTGATCATCACTTTCTTCATGGCTGAGAAATGTTACTTCTTCCCACTAGCCATGTCCCTGTGCTACTGCATCCAGAAGGTTCTCCTCCTGCCTGTGGTTCAGGTGTACTCCTGGAGCTGCTCCTTTTCAGGAAATGCCTCCTTTTACTCCCTGTTTCCCACTGTTTCAGCCCCAGGAAGGTTGTGCATATGAAATGCCAGCTGCCCACTGAGCTTGCATCTTCACTACCAGTGTTAGAGTCTAATTATAACTGCACTTTGGTAGCTATTTATGCACATCACAAGAATGCCCTGAACCATTCTCTCTCTCAGGTGTGAGCCTTTCCCTGTTTACACCTGTTTGTGGTATGACCAAACACCCCCTTGCAATTCCGTGTAATCCAGATAAGTAAGAATGGAGAGTGTTTTCCAAGTTTTGCTGCTGACCACAGACAGCTGTTTCTGATTGTGTGTTAATGAGTTTCTAATGAAGAGCAAGGCTCCCAATAAACAGGCTTTGCTCCACTAAGTCCCAGGTACTGTCCCTCCAAATATCACCTCTTTCTGCAGCCCTGGCTGCCCACCCCATGCCAATGGCAAGCTGATGCAACAAGGGTCACTTGTCTACTTTTAATGGCAACTGTTACAGCAAAATATAATAAATATTGCAACAACCTTCATCTGCAGGATGGCCACAGAATTAGCAGCACTTGCCCAGATGTTCACATCGCGCTGAGCAGAGAACAATGCCACTCAGAGCCTTGTACTGGGGTTTGAGAGCTCAGTCTGGATGAGTAGGCTGCATTAGCTCTCAGTTGGAGTGAATTGTCCTCATAGTCTGAAATTAAAAGTCTTTAAGGTACAAGGCTATGAGTGACAGATGTAGTCCATTACAGGTACACTTGAATTTTTTTCTGTTGTGCTCACATATGGCCTGTTTAAATTCACCCTCACTGAACATCAAGAAACCTCATCAAAAAAGGGCCCTCTTCAGTAGTGTTTCAGCAGAACAGACAAGAGTCTGCTTTTCAAGACAGCCTGAATGCAAGGCGGATGTAAAGGATGCAGAGGGCTTTTAGTCAGAGCCATATTGATTCTCATGTAAATAAGACACAAGGCAGATGTTCTTTGCAAATGACCGCCAGTGACTTCACATAACTCCCCTACAAAATCAGAACTAACTACAAAAAGGCTGAATTTCTTTTACAAATAGCATTCTTTGAAAATAAATTAATGAGTAAAGAAGAGAACCCATAAAAGAGTGGATAGGAATTAGACTAAACATAAAGCAGTAGCAACTAGACTGAAATGGGGAGACATAACAGAAAACTTAAAGAATTTACCAATTACATATATATTCAGTAGGTGAGAGCACTCAGCAGCCAGGGGCAATTCTGCACAATTACCTAAAATACGAGATGGGGGAAGAATGTACATGTGGGCTCTTCAGGATCAAGGACATACTGGGATGTAGATGAGGTGGTTTAGTGGTGGACTTGGCAGTCCTCGGGTAATGGTTGGACTTGATGGTCTTAAAGGTCTTTTCCAGCCTAGTGATTCTGTGATTCTATGGTGTGTTCATGAGGCTGCAGGGGAGCCCAAAAGCTATGGGTACATGAAAAAGGGATTTCTGTGCCCATAATGTGATAATCTATAGCATTGTGGGGTGAATGGCATGTTCAGGTGTTCACTGTGAGGCATTAGGCTTTTGTCATGTCCCACTATTTTCAGCCCAGAATGGGTGTGCTGAAACAGCACCTCTTTGCCTGTCCTTGTGCAGTGCATCTGAGTGAAAATCAGGCTTTGTAATTGTGTGGATATTCAAAAACAAAAAATACAGGAAAACCACCAAATAAAAAATAAAAATGTTTAAGAAATCTAAGTGAATTATTGCCCAAATGCTTGCTGACCTGTTAAAGATATTTCAGTTTAATTTTGGCATTGCTTAATGCTCCTGAAACCCTTTTTCCTATTTTAGGGGGGAAACAGGACCAGTTTTTAAGTACAGAATAAGGAATAGAAAATTTTATTCTTCAACATCAAATGAAAATAGTGCAGTATTTCTAAAACAAATTCCCAAATGTCAAAACCCACAAAGAAGATGAGCTTTGATACATTTTTGCCATTTTTTTCCTTGAAAACTTACCAAGTTTGACCCAATTCTTTCAAAAATAGCTATTTAAGAGGTTCACTCTTTGAGAAAAAGACTCCTTCCCTGTCTAACCTAGAGTTAAAGCTGTGAGCTGCAGCCCCATGAGTTAAGCTTTCTCACTGGGTCTGTAGCAGGCTGGTGTCTTCTCCTGACATAAATTCACTAGTGAGCCTCATAACTCACAAAACTATAAAATCAGTTGAGCTACACAGCTGTAAAACCAGAGCCATGCAGCAGGGAATTAGGCATAGGCTGCTAACTTCACACTGTTGGGGAAAAAATAGAGTTTGAAGTTAATTAAAATCAAAACAATCCCTCTGTAAATTACGTCTGAGGATGGCGGGGTGAAAAGGACAGAAGCAAAATGAATATCTAAAATGGGGAACTTAACTAGCTCTGGTAGCAGCTGGTATGGCTCACCTTTGGCCTCACTGTCTTTTTTGTGTCTAAAGAGAGTTACTTCTGCTGGGTCTGCCCCCAAAATGCAGGGAGGGTCTGGAGCCCTTCATCTCCTGATCCCCTCACTTGGACCTTGAGTTTGTGCATTGCTTTGGGCTGAGTGCTGGAGAAGCTCCTGACTTTTTCCTGCTGCCCACGTTCCTGGCAAGGGAAAAGCCGCAGGCTGACCTCTCAGGCGCTCTAGGTGTGCAGAGGCACACAGGGAGGCACATGCTGTAAGGTACCACTGGCACAGGCATAAGCAGTCAAGGGGAGAAAGCCATGGGGTGTGGAACCTGACCTGCACCTTCTACAGCTGAAAAGGCATGTGGGGGCAGAGGGTACCTCTGGGGAGGTGCCTCCATCTGCAGAAAAGGATGCTGCTAGTTAGAGCATCCCTTCCTGTGTGCTCCCAGCACACAGGTGCTGTTTTTCTGCTTGCGGCTGGATGGCATCACTCATCATCCAGTGCCTTCTGCTAGAGGGGGGTTTCTTTGCACAGCTTGGAGGATGCATGAAACTTGCATGAGTCTTCTCTAACAAGCTTGGTCTTAATCCATTGCTTGGCATCATTGGACAAATTATGTTCTTGTTTAAACCTGCATAAAACTGAAGTAGCTCCACTAGAGTCTGAGGTATAATGCAGATTTATGCTATGCTGATTAGAAGCAGATTTTGATCCTGTTATTTTATAATGCAGTGACTGCAGTTTTACTAGTCCTTGTTGCACAGAGCAAAAGTATTTGTATTTACTTGCTATGAATTTTAAGTGCATTTGGCTGTGATACCTTACCTAAAGCGTCTTTGAGAAGTGTGGATCTCTCAGATCTTCTGCCTGTGAATTGTGGCCTAATGTCCTGAGCCATGCAGGATCCATAAAGTACTAGTCTGTAATAGCATTTCACCTCAGTGAATCTAGCAGCTCCCACCATGTTATATACAACATTAGTCCATGACCTTTCAAAAGCCTCAGCAGCCAGTAAACTCACCCATCTGTGGTCTGCCTTATTGCCTCTTCAGCTGGTGGGTAACCCACTGTCTTGTCATGACATGCACATTTTCCTTGGGTGAGGCACCACAGCACATCATCAGCTTTTCCTTGTGAAAGGAATCACTACCCAAAAGCCCATGAGTATATTTATGGTGAAAATACCTGTAAACCCATTTGTTTCATCTCTTATGACCAGTTCTGTAACAAAACAAGGTGGATTTTACCTCCTGTCAATAGCAGTGTAACATCTAATGAGTTGCTACCTGCAAAAGCTTGTCAGATTGGCAAAATATAGCACGATGGGAATTCACCACACACATCCCTTTGTGAGCATTAAGTATTAAAAGCACTTGGCCCCCAAACCAAAAGCCTCTGCCTGTGGAAGTAGACTGCTAGGACTAGAAATGTCACCTTGCAAACAGGTTGATGGGGACAGCAGGAGTCAAGTACACGCGAGGACTTGTTCTTAACGCTTTGTCCTGGTTATGCTGCTAATCATTCCTTTGTGATGGAAGCAGTTGCTGTTGCAGTCTTTCTGGAAAACATTCTACATCTGTGGCAGAGAGTCTTAAAGCACCAAAATGTGACAAGTCATGAAAACACACAATCTAAGTAAAAAATGGAGCAGTGAAATTAAAGCCCTTCAATGAGTAGCATTACTTTATAACAAGAGAAGGAATTGTAATTTAGTCATGGTTGAGTGTTTCCCATTTCCTTTTAGCATTCACAGCCCCTTTTTAATAATTGTGCTTTTGTGGAGAGAGAGGTGTTGGGATTCTCTGAGGTTTTGGGAATCTCCTTGCATTATCCTGAAAGCACCTGTCTGTTCCCTCCATGACACAACCTCTAAGCCTGCCCTGGGTGCAGTGAGATGAAATGGTCTTCTGATTTCATGGTTGAAGTCAGAAGAGATATTATCTGCTCAGTACCCTGCATAAAAATTGCTCTCTAGCATAAGCCTCCTGGAATTCTGCTTTTGTGTCATCAAAAGGATCAGGACATGAGGGTCCATCTGAGTGTGCATGATCTTTGTACGTGCTAAAACCCTGAATATCAGAGTTGCTTGATACTGTATAAAATTTTAATAAAAGTTGATCACATAAAGGCATTCACTGCCTTCCCCTTTTATTTTTAATGTATGTTCTAGCTGTGTCTGTGGAATATAGCTTGTCAGTGTACGTATGTACAATCTGATTCATGTTGACATCTTGTAAAGGCTGGGGAGGTGTTATTCAGGCAGCTGCAAGGGCAATGATCGGAGAGTGGGAAGAAACCCTCTATTATGCCCCCTCTAATGTGAGATTTTAAAGGTTATCTCATTTGTGCAGCATGTTCAGAGACATCAAAACCAAGCTCCAGTAAGAAGCAGTCAAGAGAGGGTTAAGGAAGTCAGTGATGCCTGATGTTAACATCTTTCTTTTTTTTCAGCTTTGTAAAAGATAAACGTTTCAGATTTCAATCTGTGGTTCCCAGCAGTGCTTTGGGAACACTGCAGTAGGCCCGCAAAAATCGCTAATGCTGGGCCAAACCAAGATAATGCGTCTCAGCAGGAATGACATAATGCCCTAAAAGAAGACTATGATGTAATGCATATCTCACAAATCAGAGCCAATTTCCTTTAGAAAGCATTGAAGTCTAGCACTAATACTGCAGTATGCAAAACTTTGGGCATTTAGATATTTTCTTGTTTTTCTTTTCTTTTTTTTTTTTTTAAGAATAATTTTGTAAGTCTTACAGCATTTGTACAGTCTGTCTCAATTACTTGAGAAGCTTCTCTCTCATTCCACACTTCCTTGCAATTCACCTGCTTACTGAAAGCCATTAAGCATTTCACCTTGGTTAAGGTGCCTGCAATATGTTAATAAGAATGCTGTAATTTATAGAGTTAACATGGCTGTTTTTGCAGGTGAGGCATAAAGCGTATATAGTATATTACAGTAAGTCCCGCTTAATGAAGGTGTTATGCAGGGATTTATTAGGCTCACTAATGTCTAACTGAAAAGTTAAGCAGTATTTGTGCTAAGCTCAGCTTGAGCTTCAGCCAGTGCAAGTCCTCAGTCCTTGGTGGGAGTTGCTCCCCTGAATAAGGTGAGCCAGATTTGAGTCCATGCAGTTTATAAACCATCTCAGTTAGTTTTCCTGTCTTTTATTAATAACCATGCTGTCAGAGCAGCTGGCTTTCTCTCCTGCTGCTTAGGGCTCCTGTGGTGCATGAGCCAGTAAGACTGGCGTGCTGGGAGCTGCTGCAGGGTTTATTTCCAAGTAGGGCATCTCTGAGCGAGCCTGGCAGGGTCCTGCACTCCCCTTCAGCCCAGCCCCTGCTAAAGTGGTGGAATGTCCTGGAGGGTCTTGCTGGCCCCTTGGCCCCCTCATGATTAGCTGAAAGGAGATCATTGTGATTCCCGGGCACAGAGATGCTTATGGGGCTGTGGCCCTGCTCCCTTTGCACCATTCCAGGGGCAAGAGCAGGAGTTGCTGCCATCATCTGGCTCTGCCCCTTGGAGCAGGACAAAGAGGGAGGTCTGGGTCTGCAGCCAGGGGAAAGCCATGGTGATTCCTGGCATTGGAAATGACAGCAGCCCTTGCAGCGTGGGTTGTGGCCCTGGCTACGGTGTAGCCACATCAACCTACAGCTGTAATGTGGCGCAGTATAGCCCTTCACTGTGTTTTCATCTCGCAAAGGCGATGTCATTGGAGTCAGACCTCACATGCTTGCAAAATACCTCCAGTTCTCCAGAGCCAGCCCTGATGAGGGCTGTACATCCAGTTCAGGGCTGGGACCACAGACCAAGGACTTTTTGGAGATCCTATCCTGTTCAGGGCAGGGATCCCTGGGCCAGAACCTGTTCTCCCAGGAAAGGAGAGCTGTACTGCAGTCTCACATCAACTCATAGAGATGTTCCCAGGGATGTATACTGAGCAGCAGAGTCACTTCAAGCATGTGTGCACTGGAAACTAGTCTTTAAAAGATAACCAGTGAGATAGTTCATGCGCTGCAGCCCTGTACCATGGCAGGCAGCTGCCAGCATGATTTTGACTGCCATGGTCTCTGTAACAGAGAGCTGATTTGTGCTGATTAAACCATCACAGTCAAGCAACTGAGGTATTAATATGTAACCTTAGCTGGCTCTTGTAAATTTGAGGTTTACATTTTTGCTTCTCTGTGTTAAGAAACATTTGGAGTGTCAAATATTGAAGGCTTGTGTTTACTTGCCTACGAGATGCGACGACACTGAGATTCAGTAGGCAAATATACTCGTGACCTTGTTCTAAAAATTAATAAACCTCCATCAATACCTCAAAGAGAGAGGGAAGCTGGCATCTCCTCCTATTAGTTCAAGTCTGGACCTGCTTTTCATTCAGAATGACCTGACTGGAAGTGGAGGCTGCTGTATTTTCTGTTACAGACTCCTTCTGAAGGAGACTGACCCAAGATGTATGGCATCATTCTATTGGGAATAATGCTGGACATGCATTGCAACCAGACAAGTGAAAGGTGAGTTGCTGCCTGAAATTGTTTTAAAAACTCATTATCATTAATAAATACCAAGCTGTGTTACGTGCACCATTTCATTAACAGAGGATAGCCAGAAGGAGAGCTTAATTATCTTGCTCTAGCAAAAAGCTCTAGGGGCAAAAGGGGAATGTATAATTATAATGTCAATATGTCCTGTCAGCCTGCTGGTGGACTGGTGAGACAGGGACCCAGCTCTCTAATTGTGACCTGGCCTCTGAAATATGTACCTGTTGGGACAAGTGATTTAACTTCTTTTCTAACATGGGAGCTCTCATACTTCTAGAGCTAAGTAATCAAAGTCCCTGGAGACTAATTTTTGTGTAAAGGCTAGAGCATTTTTAACATCTTTTGGCTTTTCCCCTTTACATTTATGTATACTTAAATCCCTACTTACCCTATTCCAGCTGTCTTGAACTCAGGAACCAGGATTATGTTGGCAACGGAGACGTTGAATGACTGAATACCATGGCAGCCAGAACACAGCCACATTCTGAAACTGCCCCACATCAGTTGTCCTGAAACTATGCAGAAAACAACATAGCTGCTCATGCAGCCCCATAGGACTAATTTTGGCATGAGTTGAGGAAGGAGAAGCGCAGGACCAGGTTCTTGATATACGTACAACTACAAACCGAGTGCAACGGGTTCTACACCTCCTAATCAGTGCCAAGGGTGTTAGGGAGTAATAAAACTGTATTGTACAATACAAACCAGCGCAGGATGTCCAGGAGTCATAAGTATCCAGTGATACTAGATGTTCACCCACATCCCCTATCTTTGCAGCTACAGCTACAACTCGAGTCAAAAGAGTGCCATCACATAGATCTGGCCAGCTATCTGCTGTCCTAGAGGCGTACTTCTGTGCAGCCATGTACTGCTTGTACCTGATAACCTGCTGTTGGCAGCTAGACTGTTGCTTTGTGTACCTAATTAATCTCAACAGCTACGTTGCATGGTACTGAGTGAAACATCTCACCTGGTGCAGAAGTAGCTTGGGTTTATGAATGTCCCCTGAGACTTTCAATGGCATTGGTATGGTATGATGGGGGAAGCTTGCCTCCTATTACAAACTGCTGTTTGGTGGAGGGCAAATCCCTGTTGAGCTAGAAGATGATGGAAAATAATATACCCCTTTGCAGTACAGTGCTAGTGAGGTGAACAGCATAGCCTTTGGGCAAGTTAGCCTGGGAAAAACAATGCAGTCGTACCCCTGGCGCCTCTGGTGCCGAAGTCTCCTTCAAGCTATGCAGGGTCTCTTTGTGCCAGAGCTTCAGGGATTTGTGCATGGCCTTGTTTTCATGGCACCACTGCTTAGGGGAGAGCTAGGGGCCAGTCCTGCATCCTGCCTTTCTACCTGAACATTTGCTGTGCCTCTAGCACTTCTCATTTCTGTATCTCAAAGGCTGCTCACTTGTTGAGTCTCTCATCTCCTTTTTGAGTGGAAGCCACTTAATCCTGCTTCTTCTGTATAGTGCATTCTACTAAGGAAAAAGAAGTGGTCTGCTTAGAAATGTTCCATAGGATGAAAATTACAAGAGCTGTGGCTAGAGGAAGCCTTTCCCTAGCTGAGCAAGGAGTTGAGTGAAAAAGCATTTGAGTGAGAACTCAGCAGCTCCTCCCTTCTTTCCTTGTCCTACATTATGAGAACAATAGGTCTCTATGACACTAAAGGCAATAATTTAGAAGGAATTAGAAAGGATATTGCTTTGCACACTGAGTAGACAGCCTGTGGTCTTCGCTAATGCAGACATTTGATGTTAAGCATGTACGGAGGAATTGTTAAAAAGCGTTGGCTAATTTAATCATCAGTGGTTACCACATGTAGTGCTAAAATAATCCGGGGCTGGATTTCACCCTCCTGAGCTGCAACTGATTACCTCTGGGGTACATGTGTGCCTATGTGGGAGAGCTGTACAACTGGCTGAGTGCATCCTAGCGTTTTTTCTTCCTCTGAGTCTTTATATCTGCAGAGACGTGAGGCTGAACCAAATGGACTAGCAGTGGAATGAGAACATCCAAAGCTTAAAGTCAGATACAAAAAGGTATTTGGGAATCAAGGTCTTCCTTGTTTGCACATCCAACCTGGCATTGAACTCAGTAGGAAGTTGTACATAAATGTCATTGTGGGTCTGATCCTATTACCTAAAGTAGCAGCTGTGAAATGCATGTACTCTACATAACTGAGACAGGAAGGAAAGTGATTGCTGTCATCTTTGCTCCCTGAGAACTCAGAGTATCCTCTTTTGTGCTTTTAAAGACACCTTGTGAGCTGCTTCTAGGTGCTTCCAGTGCAATGATCCTGCAGTCTCTATGGTCTTTTGTTAGTTGTGAGCAAGCATGCAGTTGATTTTGTTGTGCCGTGTGGCTGCAACTGGCTGTGTCCCCACTGCCTGTAGTGATGAGGCTCAGATTTGGGTGACTGCCCACCCGTGCGCCTGGATTTCCTCCCTCCAGACTTCCTGGCTCTCTCGATGGTCTTAACTGAGATGATGTCGAGGATGGAGAGGGGGTGACAGAGACCTTGGGGTCATGCTTGATCAGGAGATCCGTCCTCCTCTTGATCTGAAGAGAACCCATTTGTCAGTGGCTGAGCATAACTCACCACAACAACAGTACAGCAACCCACTTGCCTTCCCCTTGCAGAGAGCAAAGCCCCTCAGAGGCCATCACAGAGAGGTTTGGGAGTTCTGTGCCACTGCATGCATATCCTCTGGAAATTTGGCATGCTGCAATGTCTCTCTCTGCTGCTATCACTGTTCTAGTGCCTTCCGGTTTTCCACTGCTGAGGCAAGAGTGATTCACACTTGAACACACTGTTCACCCAGCAGCCCCTGGAGAGAGAGTGCCTGTGGGATGGTTGCCTATTCCCTGTTGCAGGCCACCAAAATGGTGGCTTCTGGCTGCTGGAGGTCTCCCTGAAAGCAGTGTGTATACCTGGAAATAGCTGAGTACAGTCCTGGCCTCCCTCTCCCCTGTTGTTTTGCAGAGGGATTCACCTGCTCCCAGCTCAGTAGAAAAAAATAAATCACATCTGTAGCTGTAGGCAGTGATGCTGAGGGCAGCAGCGCCAGTGCCGAGCAGAGCATGGTTCCCCTGAGACCCCATGTCCTGGGCAGTCAGGATTCAGTGACAGAGCAGCTCAAGATGCCTTTAGGAACAACCTTAATTTCACTAAGCAGGACCTGTTCCCAGCCCTGCATTAATGTTCTAACAAGCTACATTTTCATTTCACATTTCTGGTGAGTACTCAGAGGAGCTGAACATACCCAAGCCACAGGATGCTGCAATGCAAGCAGCTGCAGATGAAGCAGAAGATGTGTCAACCCCGGTGCACACGAGGAGAACTGTATGTTTCTGAGTCCCTGGCAGAGACTGCAGCTTCTGAAGGCATTGATAGCCCTCAGCAGCACCTCAGTGATCAAATAAACGCTGTAGATGACTTCAGCTGAGGGAAAACTGCTGCCCAGTGCTGCTGTGGGCCAGGATGGTTTCTGAGTGAGAGGGATGGGTGGCTGCAGCAGGTGTCACGAGGGCAGAGGTGCCCACACCTCCCCATCCAAAACCGTCACCTGGTTACCAAGTGCCCTGACACCCTGTCAGGGCAACCACCACCTGTCCGTTCTCTGTCAGGTGTTGTACTGTCACTCCTGCAGAAGTCCCATGAGATGCTAGGGCTGAAATGAGTTATTCATAACTTAGGGCAGAGCTGGTGGCACCTCCTGTTAAGAGATCTGCGCAGTATTTTCCCTTGTAAGAACCTGTTTCTAGTTGCTTCTCTTTTTGCCAAGTGTATCTTTCTCAAGCTGCTCTTTTATTTAAATTTAATCCAAAATAATGTCACTGTTTCTGAAAGTGAGGGCACTGGAAAATATTCTTTTTGTAGTCCATACACAACTGGGTATATATACATGTATGTAATATCTTACTATACTTTTGTGTTCTGCATTCTGGAATGGGAGTGCAAACAGTCAGCAGGAGGAACTTTGCTGCAAGCACTGTTCACCCTGACTCATTAAGGGTTCACTGGAGGTGTGTGCAGACCTGGTTTCACCACGGCTCCAGCTGCAGTCAGCTTGCCAGCTTGTGGCTCCGCAGGGGTGATGGCGAGTGTGACACAGAGCCCCGCTCCTGCTGTACCTCTGACCTCTGATCTGGCTCATGCTCCTCCTGCCCTGGTTATCCTTTTTCCTTGACCTTGCTATAAGCAGTCAGTGTACAGCTACTGGCCATGCATGCCTACCCCAGAGACAGTGATAGAGTAGGTTTCTATCAGCCAGTCTGAAGATGGGGCAAGGACTGAAAGCAGTGGAAGAGATTTTGAAAGTGAGTTAAAAACAGCAGGAAAAGGGGCAGCTGAGGCTTTACTGCAGGATCTCTGCTCATGGGAAACCAGCACTTGTGGGTCCTGTGCCTTGCTGTGGGGCTTCTTAAAACACAGGTGGTGATTTTTCCCTATCTTTGGCTGAGCAGTGTGAGAGCAAGCGAGCACTAGAGGGAATGTGAGAGTGTGACTCAGGAAGCAGTAGAAGGAGGGGAAAAAAGCTGGCTTTTCTACTTCTGACAATTATTTGCATAAGGATTCGTGCTTGGTTCAGTGTTAAGGATCCAAGGTTTTTGGTTCACAGGGACAGCTTTTCTTTGAAAAGGATAAATTCTCTGGATGTAAATGATGTCTGTATGTAAGATACATGTGCTGTCCCTGTAGTCTCTGTACTAAGAAAATGCAAGCATCACAGTGGCAGGGTACATGCAACAGCAGTTGCCCAGAGCCCTATTTTTGAAAATGTTCTCATACGCAAGCCATTCTGCAGCTCTTTATATTTCACCTGAAGCCTATCATGTATCTCACGTATGTGCCACATCTGCGTGACTGAAAGGCAGCTACCTCTGGGATCTGGAACTGAGGGGTAAGCCAGTGCGTTGCCCCCACTGGGAATTAGGGCTATCAGTGCAATCAGCCAAGAACCTTGTCACCAAATGTTTATCCAGCACCTAGCAAAAAGAGGTTTAATCCAAGACTGGATACCTAGTCAGGCTGAAATTGAAGTAATAGAATTGTAATATTATAAAAATCAGTAATTTTAGCCAAGGGTATATGTAAGTCATCCCTCATATGAAAATGACATAAGATTCCACAAGCTTACATACCAGATATTTCTTGTCTGTCTGTCTGTCTTTTACTACACAACTCTCCTCTGCTCTGCCCGCCTCCCTTTCCTCCCAAGCCTAAATCATGGTTAACCTTCTAGTGGCTCCAGGTTTACCTCCACCCAACACAAGTTCACTCTGCAAGATCCCATTCTTGCTGGGGTTTGTTTGCACTGGGTATGGAAACACCTGATGTTTCAAGGAAAGGGTTTTGAGGGGAAGAAACTGGACATACATATATCTTGCTGTTTACTCAGGGTAAGAATCTGGCCTCTCTACAGTGAATGCTTTGTAAGCAGAAGTCATCATTACTCCCATGATCCAATTTATGCAGAAAATGGGATGAGAGGGGCAGCACAGTCTGCACAAGGGCAGCTATTTCACCTGCAGTACTGCTGGCCAGGGCTCACAGCTCCCTTCTCAGCACAGTTCTGGGAACCCCATAGCCACTTGCTGGCCTGGGTAAGGAAACACACAAGTAAGGCTCAACTGAAGCTGGAATCAAAGAGGTATGAGGAGACATTGCTCAGAGCAGATGGCTTTTTTTTCCCTAGTCCCTGCAGTCCTAGCTTTTGCAAGATCTGCGTTGCTTCTCTGGGCTGTAGAAACCCCATTGGACCTGTCTCATTCTGCAGGCAATCTGCAGGCTTTCATCTATTTCATTATTTTCTGCAGTCTTGCATCTATTTTGCCATGTTTTCCAAGGTACCAGCAGTCTTTCCACTGCTGTTACAGCACCTGGGTCCTGACCTCACCTGGGCTTTTGCATTGCAAAAATATAGTTTGTCCTTTCTGCTTGTTTTTGAAAACTGCAATGCCTTATACTGACTCCAGTGGAAATATGCTGCATAAGGAATGTGGCCATAAGGAATGGAATGGTCTTACTGGATTGCACCGAAGTTCAGTGAAACTAATGCTTCATTTTGGTGAGGAGTGAGTGCTCAGCAGGCAGTGGTACAATTGTGCTTTCCAGCAGCTTCCCAAAAGGTATCCTTTGCTGATTGTATTTACCAACTTATATGTAACACTAGCATTTAGATTAAGGGTTGGGTCACTTGCTGTGGAAATCCTTCTCTTCCAACACACTCCCAGCATTAACACAAAGGTTGACCCCTGATGGAGGCAAACTGGGGACATTTAAGGGAGAAGCCCAGTGGCGAATGCGAAGGCTCAGTTGCAGGCAGCAGGCTGTGCTGGCCTGGGGCTCTCACCAACACTGCATGCTCCCCTGAATGCCAGGGGATTTTGTGCAGCTGAATACCTTGCTAGGCATGCTGATGAAGAGATCTATCTACACTCCAGGACAGCAACTGAAATGTGAAGTATCTCCTTTACCAAATGCTTGCTTGGGGCTATAGCTGGTCTACTGACAGAGAAATAAGATGTTGTATTACTACTCCCACACAGTTCAGTCAGGATGCTGTGGTGTGCTACTGGTTCTGTACAGAAAAATGGCAGGTGCCGCAACAGCGCCTTTACTTTCCCTGTTATTATTCTTTGGGCAAAGCTGCATGGGGAGCTGTGCTCCAACATTTCCTCACTACTGAGTTTGTAATATCGTGGCTGGACTGCCTTTAGCCCTTTGGAGACAGTGCACTTTCTCATCTAGGTAAATGTTGGTCTGTGTTTCATTTAAATATTAATTCGGGCTGGCACAATGTAGTGTGTAATATTGCCACTCTCTGTGAGGATTAGTGTGATTAGGAGTCTCGGAATACACATTAATCAGTCAGTTCATTACTGCTGAGATTTGCAGTCTACCCTCTCCCATGCAGCAGCCAGAGTCTTTCGACATGCTAACAAAATTGAAATAAGTTCCTTCATCTTAGACAAGGATAATTAATCTTCAAACACTGTTTATCTTAGCCCAAAAATCCTCAGAATTCAGAACCAAATTAATTTAAAGTCTAAATCTGCTTTAACTAGTAATTGGTTAATCAGCGGGCTCGATGTGTAATTATATTCTTTGTTCACACTCCTTACAGGCTTGAAAAGACCATCTAATTCCTATGTTGCTTTCATTCCTATAATTAGACCATGTGACATACAATGCTGTATGTATAGAGAACAAATTCTTTCCTGGAATAATTTCCTTGAGATTGTTTCTTACAGATGAATTTAGTCTTTTTTTTTTTTTTTTTTTTTTTTAACTTAGGGAAGCTTTCATATGATTTCTTGGTTATTTTGGATTTCTGTGACTCATTTAGAGATTGTGTGAAGAGTTTTAAGCTTTGAGTCTTTGCTCTCTGCCTGTCACTGAAGAAACCTACACTGTGTTTTTATTTCCCTTACTTGCACTTGACATAGCTTTAATAGTTAGGGGATCCTTGCTCCCTCTGAATATTGAGAGGATGTGGCAAATTCAAGATATTGTCATTCTTATTATCTTTCAGAACAGAGCAGCCACAAAACCCATTAGCTGATGTTATTCTTGTGGACAGGAATTATTGTTGCTATTATGAATAGGAAGTCTGAGAATAAATTGGAGAAGGAAATCGTGGTTTTCTTAACACAGAGTTGTGGGTTGTCTTTACTTAGTGGATACTGTCACAACCCCATTGTGGTCAGTGGCCTGGTCAGTGGCTTTCATATTTCTGTTCACAGAATTTCCTGTTTCCATCAGCTTCATGAGTGCTTATGTACCAGTACATATTAATATCCTCTCTTCTTCAGTAATGTCTCCTTGCTGAAACCTATTAAAACCCAATGCCTGTTTAAGACTATGCATACCTAAATGTATTCCATCTCTCATTCTTGTTAATGACACATAGATTCTAACTTCAAGAAGCAAGTTGAAAACCTTCTCCTGATGAATGAGATGCAGGAGAGATCAACTGCCAGCAACTTACTGATATATGTTCTTAAAGGACAGGGGAATATTAGGTTTTTAAGTGTTTGGACCCAAACCTCTGTTGATCTGTGTGGATCCATGTTGCCATTTTGCAGAGCATTTTAGCTATGTGAAAACATTTAAAGTCTTAAAAAAAAAGTCCTCTCTTCTGATACTAGCTAGGAACTTCCGCAGCATGGAGGAAAATGGAAAGGGGAGAGATGAGACACTTCAGATGAGCAGCACTAGATGTGATATGGAGGCTGCAGGGGAGCCCTCTCCTTTGCCAATAGCCAAACGGCTCAAAGGCACTCATTCATCCTTGGACCCAGCAGTGTGGGGCCAATATGAGCTGCCTGGGGCTGTGTGAGAGAGGTGGAGGGCAAGTAAGTAATTTCAAATCTGTTCAACGTCAGGTCGAGAAATAAGCAGTGAGTTGCAGTCTCAGGGTTGTTTTTCTGGGTGTACCCCACTGCCAGAATGCACCTCTGGTTGGTCAGGGGACAGGGTCTCCTTCCTCTGGAAGAAGCACAAGGTCAGACTTACCAAAGGCATTGTCAGAAAGAGTTCTTCCCTCAAGGAAGCAGTATCTTTTAAGATACCTACCCTTTAAAAGATTTCCTAGTGTTAGATTTCCAATAGCAATGTCAAAACATGTCATGGAGTGAGGAAGCAACTGCAGCAATCATTTAAACCCATGCAGCTGAAGAGGTTTCCCTTCCCTCTCTACCAAATCCTGTGAGTCCTTCTCTGATCATTTGGTATTTTGTATCCTGGTGTTTTTGCTGAACAGACATTTCTTTCTGCTTGCATTCACTGCTCCATACCTCCTTGCTCCTGAACATTAATTACAATAGTATATGTTACAGTCCAGGGTTCTCTCACTTACTCATCTTTGCTGAAAACTATAGTGATCAGAACATTTCTTGCCTCCCCACCTAGGCAGATGCTGCTTCTGTCCTTGTGCTAAGCCTGATCCAAGCCCCTGGAAAAGGCTTCCCTGGGCTTGCAATGAGCCACCCCTTTAATCTTTCTGCAAAGCATAGTCACAACTAGGAGCTCAGAGATTTAGGCAGAGAAGCAAACACTTGCAATGGCTGTCTTTCCTAGAGGTCGTTTTTACAGCCAAAGAGTAGAAGCAAGGAATATGCAGCAGTCCTGAGTTACTCTTCACCAGACATGCAACTGAGCCCTCATCTGCTTCTTAGGCTCTCTCTGAAGTATCTTCATTCTGCAATGGAGAGGTTATAGGATCATTAAGTGTGTTGGTAATGAGAAGCAGTTGAAATTCAGTTTTAAAGCTCAGCATGTAAAGATTGCAAGAACAAATCAGCTGATCAAATCTGAACTTCTGCTCATGTTTATCATAAAGGAAAATGAAATTTGGAGAAATACAAGGGTTTGCTTTGGAAATGCTTGGCTCAGCTGTGGCCCAGAGTTTGTGGCCACTCTCGGCTTTGGGAGTCCAAGCCCTGGGGCTGGCCTTAGGTGCGGATCTTGGGACATGCTTGGCCTCTGTCTAGGGCTGTGAAATGGAGCCCCAGATAGAGCACCTGCATGTAAAAACCATGTGTCAGCCTCCTCCTGTCCTGTCCCACCACGTGTAACATTGGCTTTGGAATTATGCAGCTGAAAATCTGTATTTCCTTTTATATTATTACCAGCTTTGAGCCTCAGTGAGTCACATTTTCAAGTTGTTTTTTTTTCATATACATAGGGATAAAAAGCGTTCTTGAAATGTTCTTAAAAAGAGAAAACAAAGAATAACCCAAATGACAACTGCAATTCTCCTGTAATTTCCAGCCTTTGATAAAGAGACTTTAAGAAGATGAACATAAAAGAAGTGATAAGATTCAGGAAGCTGGGATGGCAGAGAAATGATTCTTTGCCTGGGCTTTGTGAGTATACAGCAATTCCATTCAAGCCATTAGGAAGGTAGAAAGAAGAAACATTCTGAAATTTCTATATTGTTTCTATAAGAAATCAGTTGAATCAGACTTGTGAAATTCACATCACTTCAATATTTTAAGAAGATGTTATTGGCACCTTGCTTAGAAAGGTCCTAGACTATTTTAGTTAGTGAAAACCTTTTATTCTGGCACCTAAACAAGTTGCTAAGACTGCCAGTAATGACTTTATATTTATACAGCAGAAAATGGTGACAATTTTTTCACTTCATGTTTGTAAATAGGAAAAAGTGTCTCTTTCCCCATTTTCATTTCCAAAGAAAGAAATCTCTTGACTCAAGAACCCATCCACCTTGAAAAATTGTGTCCAGAGTTGCTTTGTCCATGTCCTTCTGGGAGGCCTGAACATCTTGGCACTGCAGAGCTGCAAGCTTTGTTTTGTTTCCCATTTTTGTAAAAGGAAGCTAAAAGAAGAGAGTTAACACAGCCTCATATTGCTTGCAGGACAAGTGTTCATATATCTCTGGTCTGTATAGGAGGCTAAATGTCATAGAAAGGTACACTTTGAAGACTTAATTCTGTTCCTGTGCAATTAGCAGAGCAAGGAGAGTTGACGCAGGACAGATGGATGTAAAAAGAAACCCCTCAGTGAGGAACAGGGCAGAGGAAACTTGACAGTGTGTTACTGCTCTAGCTGACACGAGGACCTTTGCTCTGCCTTGCCCTAAAATTTTTATTTAATAAATAAATAAAGAAAGCTCAATATTTAGACTAATTCTGTAATATGTATATAAGCTTGACTTAGCGTTCTTCAAAGTCACAGTTATTCCTTACCAGCGTGGTGACAGTGATTTAAAACTACCAGGAACTGGCTGTCTGTCCAGGGCTCCCAGTACTGGACAGGGAGATACACTGAGGACAATATTCCTTTTGCTCCTCAATGAAATCCCCTTCCTTGCTCTACACTCCTGTGCCCACTGCATGGTATCTTTTTGAGAGGGGTGTCATGTTGTATGATCTCAGCATGACTCTGTAAGCTCCTTTGCAGCTCCTGCACTTGGGATCACTACCCTTTACAGCTCTGGTTTTGGGAAACCTCATACTCTGCAAGGCTTTGGTGTTACCTTTAGAACGACAGCCACTGCAGAGAGCACATTTCTGCTGTGCAACACCTTGGCAAACTGCTATGTAGAGTGGGTAAAACCTGCAGGAGAATTTGGACATAAAATAGTGAATACCATTTTGAAAAAGAATCATTCCACATTTCTATTTTAACAGCCACAGTTAAAATATCTGCAAGACTATATTCCGTAGGGAATATATGCACAACTGAAATCTCTGAGCCTCCAGGCTTTCATAGGCCTCTGCGCAAACACTCTCCTAAGAAATGCAGTGGTGTTTCTGCTTAATTATCCAAATATCCTCTGGAAAGTGTATTTCTTTCCCTTGCAAATTCAGCCTCATCATAGGTCTAAATTTGCAGATAGAGGCAAGTACATTACAATGGTGATGACTGATAGGTGAAGATTTCTTGGGTTCAGAGTGTTCCCTAATGTAGGCCATTTTTCACCATCTAAAGTTGCCCAATAATGATATCATTTCCATTGCTTGAATGTTGAAGCAACATCCACTTATCATGGAGTTAAAATGACTCTTTATAGGGCAGCTAGATTGTGTTGTTATCCACTTAGGGCAGTGTTTGCTTTGCTTCCGGGGACAAAATGACAATTGGACTTTCCTAAAACTCATCGAACAGCATGAGAATGCCAAGAATACAGATCTGCACTGTGTCAAGCTGTGGGGTGGATGAAAAAGGGGAGAAAAGGGAGACAAGAAAAAAGGACAGCTATTTTTATGTGAAGATGTGATGGCCGTCAGATAAAAATGACAAAGTTGTACTTGTCATAAAATAAGACACATTGCTGATCACCGGATAACTTTGATGTAATATTCCACAATCATTTAACTGAGATTTCATGGCAAGATTAATGGTGAAGTATTTTAAACATGCATGAAGAAGAGCTTTCTTCTAATATCCAGTCGTCAGACAGTCCTTATCTGGGGTTTATATTGATTGACTATGATTGGTATTAAACTAGAACATGACCTCTAAGTAAAAGAGAAAATTATGCAGATTTGAAAGTGAATCATCAAGCTTTTGGGTCTTTTCTAAACTTCTCAAAAGCCATTTATGGCCTCCTATTGTTATATGTACATATGTGTTGTTATATATGCATACATGTCTTTGCAGAATGAGTCCCGTTAACGTGAAAAATCAGCAAGGAAAAACCTCATCGAACTTCTCTGTCTTCTGTATCACAGAATACTGAGAATTAGGTTTAATACATCATCTTTGACATACAGGACTCATGCTGGAATTAGTTGTTTATGAGTTTCTATGTGATCATGAACAGTGCACATATTTTGAGTGAAAGCAGACCATTTTTCTTTGACAAAATTGCTAGTTTCTAGTGTATGACATTGGATGAATTGTTATACATACTTTGGGATGGATGGTGGCTGTAAATCTCACTTTGGGCACTTCATGAAATATTTGCAGCATATTTTAAACTGGCTCAGGGGTGCCAGTTATTCTCTAGTGCTCACCACCTGCCTTGTGTTTTCATGGGGCATGTTGACTATCATGAAGTAAAGTTTGGGTGGTGCTGTCCAGCCATGGTGCCTGCCAGGCTGCAGCCAGCTGGAGACACCCTTGTGCCCATGAGCTTCTCTTCTGCAGCTAAACACTGAAGAAATGCAGCAGGACTTTTCAATTTCACTCTCCGTTAATTCCTCTCAAAATCAAGGAAGTTCACAGCACTGTCATGTGTTTGGCCTGATCTACCACTGAAGCTGGATTTGGAGTAGCTAGGCATATGGAAGGCATCTGGGATATACTAAGCTCAGCCATGATGGCTCTAAAGCCTACTTTGTCCTAAGCAAAGTGATCAAGTCGAATAGAAGATGCTATTCACCTTCAAACTGTGTTGCTTTGTACAGCATAGCCACACAGCTCTGGCTGAGGTTGATGCTGTGTTAGCAGGCCGCAGCATGCCTGCAAGCTGGTTGGACCAGCATGCATGGGTCCCACCTTTTGCATGCCTTTAGCTGTGCTGTATTTTCACTTGTGTGCTGGCCCCTCCATGTTTTGTCTAAAAGAGACTTTTTGTAGCCTTCTTGAGACCCATCACATAATGGGGAGTTTGTGAAGCTTGCTTAGACCTAGTGTTAAGTGCTGCACTGTTACATTGATCCCTTAATTGAAAGTCATAGCCAGATGAGAAAGATGAAACAGGAGACAAATAAAGCTGCCCTGTCAGAAGCTGGGATATTACCCCGAGAAGCTAAAACAAGGGTGTGCTCCCTCACTACCAAGTGGGGCTTCAGATGCCTCCAAACCTTGGTTGAGGTGAGCTGGGCTACAGATAGCAGATGCACTTCTGAAGGGTGTCCATGTCTCATCTGTCACATCTATGTTTGAAAAACATGCCCACTGCAAAAAGAAAAAAAAAAAAAAGAAAAAGTCTTAAATCATGCATGGGCTATCCGCTCTCACTAAAAACAGGGGGGACAATCAAAGTGGACTGTGACAGCATCCAAAACATGAAAATAATTTGCATTTAGTTGTAGAGGAAAACCACCATGGCAATGTCCCATCGGGTGACCAGTGGTTTATTTCAGAAAGGTACCCTTGGGCTCATAGAGGGCTGAGAAATGCTGCATGGTAACTGTGCTTCTTCCCTAGTTTGTTCCACGTGCCTGTACTGCAGCTGGCCAGTGCTGAGCTCCGTGGCATGTGGAGAACCTTTTGCAAGATGTTCAGCTTAAAGAAACAGACCTTGTTTTCAGAAGAAATTCCACTGCCTGCTCCTCACCTTTTTCCAGTCAGTTATGGAAAGGGGAGAGGAAATGGAGAAGCAGCAGAAGTATTTCCCTGCTGCTTCCCCAGGAAAAAAGGCAGGACTAATGAAGGCAGATTTTCCCATGCTTTTAAACCTCTTATTTCTCTTCTCAGGCACAGTGGGTTTGGGGGCAGCATCTCTTTTCTTTTCCTCCCATGATAAACCCTGAAATTCTTAAAAGGCTGCATTCAAAAAAAAATTTGTCGGTCCAACAAATCTTTTGTGGAAAGGTTTTCAAAATAGACAAAAAATATATCCATTGTTTCTTCTTTCTCCTGGACTTCTTTCAGGCTTCTTCTTTGCATCTTGATCTTATTTGGGCTGAGGATAAAGAAGGTGTAAAAGGGGGCTAATAAGACTTTAGGATTTGTAGCTGAAAGAGAAGTATGTAGGTAGGAGATACTGTCAAGAGCTTGATTTTCAAAAGGAAATGTAAAGGGAATGGAGGTGGAGCCCTGACACTTCCTCATGATCCTGGGAGTGGAGGATGTGCTGCAGATTAGATTACTTACATGTGGGACACAGGTAAAGGTGGCACAATCCAGATCCAACTTACAAATTTTGACTTGGGTAAGGATGTTCATTCAATTCTCTCTCAATGGTTTTATATATCATATTTTAGTTTTTGAAACTGTATGAAAACATCTGACTTGAAAAATTAAGTAATGTTCAATCATTTAAAATTAAAGAGAAACCTATTTTTATAAGTTAAATATCCAGATGCCAGAATCACATTATGTCTGCAATCTGGGAAAAAATGAAAACAATAGTAAACATCGCTTTACAGCAATATCTGCAGTTTACTTTGGAATACTGTAAACTGTGTTGTTGTAACAAGAGTATCATGAGTTTTAATGGCACAGGGAAGCATGATAGAACAGATTTGTATCAAAGTCTGTTATAACAGAGAGTCTTATAACAAGAGCAGAATGTATTTATGTCGTACTCAAAATGTCATTTCAGTCACAGACAAGACTTACGAGGAAATATGGTTAGACACAGAGATTCAGTTTATCTTTCTTTTCCAGAATGGGGACTTTTGATGATTTCCCTTTAGGTTGCCATGCTTAACCCCCAAATTTCCAGCCTCTGTTTGATCTCTTTTCCTTTCATTTTTTACCCAGCTGTTGGAAATCAATAAAGCTTGACTAGTAAAACAAAATCTTTTGGTCCCATTTTCTTGTAGATGAAGCTGAAAAATGACCCCATTGCAAAGCACCACCACATTTCCTTGGTTAATTATGGTCTGAATATGGAAACAAATCCTCTTACCCTCAGCCCTGTAGATAAGAGGTTTTGTATGAGCAACTCCACCAGCCCTGCTCCTCCAGTTCTGCATCCTTGTCCTGCATCACTGCAAGCATCTGACACCACTGCCAAAGCCTATAGACAGTATACTCCTAGGGAATTTAAGGAACTTCAGAGCAGCCTTCAGAGGCTTGATCTGCTGTCAGCGCTTGTTACAGTCACCAAAGAAGTTCAAAGTTCCCAGACACTGACATATTGCCATCTTACTTGGTGAAACTTTGGGAAAGTTTTGAGGGTTGATGCACAAAGTAAAATGCTGTAAGTGTTCCCAAAGAGAGTTTTGGACCATACAGGTGAGATTCAGCCACTGCTGTTTTCAGTGAGCTTATAATTGTTACTGGCAAATTATTCTCAGAGTTTTATAAAAGTTGAATCCACCCCACCCCCCAGCTGTAGTTCAAGTTACACTTTTTAGTGGAAAAAAGGAAAACAAATGAAAATCTTTCTTTCTTTGTATTTGCTTGATTCAGAGCATATGGAATTTGATGAATTTGTGCAATTTTAAGATCAGAACTAGGTTGGTTTGGGTAGTAACAGCCCTCCCACTCCTCCCCTCTTGACTTCAAACCAAATGACTAGATATTTAATCCAAAATGAGGCTATTGCAGCTAGCTGGATTTACTGTGTATAACTTTGTATGCACTTTTTTCCTTCTCGAAGAGGCTATATGTACACAGCCCTTTGAATGTTACTGGATGCCTCATTCCTAGTGAGAGAAAACTTCTGTTTTTACTGAAGAGCTGCTTTGTCAGTATGTCCTGGACTGTGTTGCAGCTGTTGGCCTCATGGTTCCTGCATAGGCACCAAAATTGCACAGATTCTTTACTGCCCATAGCCCCTAGGTAGGTGAAACTTGCCCATCCTCAATTCTTCCACACCTCCCTTCCCCCATTTTTTAGTGACTGGTAGTTTTATGGGGTAAAAAATCAAGCTACAATGATTTGATGTCATGCTTTTGACATCGCTAATGAACTCACAGCATGGTAAATGCTTATATCTAGCTCTGGTCCAGCTTCTCCCATTTATGTTGCATCACGTGCAGGTTCACTAACCACAGGATACTAGCCACAGAAAATGCTGTCCCATAATTTAAAGTACAAATGTATTAGTGGAATTTCAGAGCAATAGAAAAGGAGCTTCTATTCATCACACATCAACATCTTCCTGCTGTTCAGAGACTAAACATGCACAAAATCAGTAGGAGGTTGCTATGTTCCAGTTAGGAACTACTGTACAGAAAAAGAAAATCCTGATGTGATTTGTTCAGGCTGTCAAACTCAGACACATTGCACAACCCTGGCAGCCCTTCTCTGGGTTAAATTCAAACATCTATAGCCATGCAGTTCAAAAGGTGCAGTGGTAACAGCAGCCCAGGAATGAAAAGCGTAGACCCAAGCATTACTGTCAACACAGCCACATGGCACAGAGGTAATGCATTGTAATATTTCTGCTACATGTCATCCATTTAGTGGATTAAAGTCCTGCTATTGCTTTATGGATTTTGCAAATCTGACCAGGAACCTTTACATTTGGTTATGTTTTCTGACATTGTTTTTGAATTATACAGCACTAAAAGCATGACATATCTTTCTTCCTTTGATTTAATTTTGCAAATTTGATCTCCCTTTCATAATAGCACCTGTAAAAGCATAGATTTCTTGCAGATTTTAAGTCCCTTCAGGGGGTAAATCACTGATAAGGAGGCTGTTTCTCAGCACGTCACTGCCTCACTACACAGTGAATGTCACAGAGAAGTGCAAATGCATCAGCTGGCCAGTGTTCATGCATAAACCTTTGAGCAACCTGGGTCCAAGTTTTTTAAGGCTCTGTGCCTACATGAATGGTTCTATGTCTGCACTGGTGGGCACACGATCACTTCAGTCATAGTGACATCTCAGTAGCTATATATCTCAGTAGCTCTGACTCATTCGTCTTTTTGCACCAGCTCTGTCAGCCCAGAAAGAACTGGGAGCAGGTAGGCTGGGTGGGAGCCATAGATATTTCGGACAACTGAAAACTCATGCTGAAGTCAAAACAGGAGGAGTGATGGCAAGCAGCTCCCTGCATTCCATTACTAACTCTGGGCTCACTCCTTCACTGATATCTCAGACTCCAGACCTCTAGAGAGACTGCAAGCCTCACCTTCTCTCCTGCACGTGCAGGAGCAGGCAGGTGAATGGAAAAGGTTATGTTTCCCTCCATACAGTGTTACAGACACTGTGTTTGTTATAGTTATATGCAGTTCAGTGTATCTGGCATCATAATACTGGGATTTTTTCCTCTCAGTTGCACATGTTATTAGAAATACAGATGAAGAAATTAGATCTTTTTCCCACACATGCCAGTGCAGGGCAGCATTCTTTCTGCGTCATTTAGAGGAGCTATTTCTTTTGCAGAGTTTTGTTGTCTGCTGTATAGCAGGGTCAGAAGGAGATAGAAAAGGTGCTCAAGTGAATTTTTCCAAGGCTAGACTCTTGTCTAACAATGACAACATAAGACATCTTCCTGAAACTACAGAGAACATCCACCCTATCTGGCAGTGTTCAGTGAAGTCAGCAATAAAAGAAGCAGAGAACCTGAACTGGCAAGTGCAAGCAAACATAGGTATCTATTTGATCTAAACAGGCTTGAGAGAAAGGAGCATCCTCACTGCTTCCTTTTGGTTGGGTAAAGGCTGATGAGAGAAGATTTCATGGTAGCCAGAAAGGTTCTCTAATGCTACAGACAAAGGCCACATGGGTTAAAATGTGCAGTAGGAGAATAAAAAAAATTGTGTGTCAGAAGGAAGGAGTAAGACAGGTGTACATTGCCTTGAAGGAGACACTTAAGACCAAATTTAATGCAGCTCAAATTGGACAGCAGGTCAAATTATACATTCCTGAAAGTCTCTATGTACAGCAGAATGCACGGATTTCCTGTTGATGCTAGTGTGAAATGCACATATTTTTCTGCGCAGAATATAATAAAGTCTCCAAACTAGGAAACATGAATTTTCACAAAGGCAGTAGAGGTTTGAACTTATGGTCTTCCCATGAGTATGCTGTAAAATTTGTGAGTTCAGATAATTGGCATTGCTAGGGAAGGTCACGAAAGTGCGATCACCCTGTATTGTACCAGGGAATTTAAGACTCACATACATTCTGAACTGTGATAATAATAATAATACAAAATGCTCTTTTAAGACAGAGGTGCTAGCAATTTTATTTTGCTTTTTTCTGGGAGAAGGCTTTAATGGACCACAGATATGTAAATGTGTACTTGAAAAGCTTTCTCATAAGCTGTGTTTGCATTCCCAGACAAGTGTTATGACAGCACTCTTTTGTATAATAATTTTTGCTTCTAAACTTTTCACAAACTTTGCATACAACAGCAGGTTGAATACTGCTGCTTGCTATTGTGTATTTCTAAAGAACACATTTGGTTGCACAGTTGCTTGGTTGCCAATTGTAGTTTTTTAATGTTTAGGTGGCTGCTAACACTGAACGTACCAGGATAAAATATCTTTGAGAGTACTGGATGTCTTACTGAGGATGGCTTCCAAAACCGTGCCAAGCCACAAGAACGGTAGGTGAATGAACCAGTACTGAAAATAAGACACACATAGAGCAAAGAATCTGACTGAGATTAAGAGTGTAACGTTTTGAAACCCAGGTAGCTTAATCCAGCTCACATCCTGGTTTCACTTGCATACAGCATCATATCTATCTGGGAATGTTAGTGTTTATTTTCCTACTAAGTTTATACTTATTTGAGGTGGAGGGAAGTATTCTAACGAACGTATTAAATAGTGTAGTCCAGATAGATACACTGCAAAGTGTCTTTAAAAGAGTGCTTACTCCTCTTGATCGCCTTGCTAGCACCTATTTTAAATAAGAGAAAACATCTGAAAGTCCAGTAAGCATAACGAAAACAGCCCCTCTTTGTGAACTTCATTGTTCATATTACAGAAAATAGCCTGTTAGAAGTGCAATCTCACCAAAGGTAGCTTAAAATCCCTTTTCTCCAACTTCTGCAGGAAGATGGAAGAAACCTCATTAGAATTTTTGAGAAGTTTCTCAGCATTGTGTTTTTAGCAGTAAAGTTTTAGATACTGATCAGTAGGGTTTACTGAGTTTGGGGATTTAAAAAAGCCTCCACAGAGATGGTTGCCTCACTGTAATGCATTCAACGCCGACGGGATGTTGACTCAAATGATTTTTGAAGACCTCACTCCAACAACAGTTTTCTCTCAGTAGGTGATCACTGGTATCAGTGAATCTGTAAAGCCATCCATGCCAGGCAGTTTAAAGACACTGTAAATTTACCTGTGATCTGTATGTATCAATTAAACCTTCTGTTGAGCCAAGGAAGTCAAGGCTGGCACTTGGCTTCCTTCATTTGCCTCCTTGCAGTGAATGCTTCACATTGATCTTGTGATCTGGCATTCCTTGTTTACCCCACACTCTCCTGAACCTCCCCACTAGCTTTGAAAAGAAGCTGAATTTCCCACTTTGTATCACAAGCATAAACCTAGGCACTGCTTTCTGATAGCCATACCAATTGAGCAAAGCTGGCCACATCTTGCTAACCTGAGGAATTTTTCTCCTGTGGATTCATGAGAGAATGATTTATTTCATAGTGAGCATAACATTTGGGTAACATCCTGTATTTCAGCAGCTACTTTCAAGAAAGAAGGAGCTCAGAGAAATAATACAGCAAATCATAGCTTTGGTGTTTATATCAATGCAAGATGTATGAAAGACTGCAGACATGGCTACTGGCCTCAGGGCAGCAAAGCGTGTGGTAGGGCTGTGAGCCCCAGGGCTCTGACTCTGACTGGCTTTTCCCCTTGTCTCTTTCTCATTTTCTATTTAAAAATTTCATGGGATTTCTTTAAGAAGTACTTAAATTTGGCATAAGTGTCCTTTCCCAATCAAGCACTCAAGTGAAATGGTGTATTTTTACATATCTAGCACACTTAAATGCTATTTTGGGTACCTGGCCAGCATGCAGGCTGAGTAGTCCAAACACGCAATTTTCTACATTTAGTTTACTGGTTACCAGCCAGCCCAGGTTGATGGGGACTGACATTTCTTCATAGTGCCTTGTGACAGCTTACGTGATCGCAGCAGCTGATCTTAAGTGGGTATCAGTATCAAACCAGTCAATCACTATCAACATTAAGCGGTAGCTTTGCTGCAAATCCTCCAAGAGAGAGACTAGACTCAGGGAATACATTGGGCTACTTAGCCCTTATCTCTTAAATATGCAGCAGGGCTTAAGGATGGGCTTTGACAGCAACATGAATTTGGTAGCTGATATCAGTAGGAGCCTTCTGGATGGACTAATGGTGCTGCTGGGTGCTTGGTGGCCTTCCCCATGGCAGGGCAGGACTGAAGCTGGAAGCAGAGCAGCATTCCTGGCTCTGCTGCCACACTGACTTTGAGCAAGAGCAACTTCATTAAAAGAGGCAGTAACATTTATAAGGAATCAAAGAAAGCCAACCCCAAAACCCAAACATGTACCTTGAAAACCAAAATGCAGATGGCAGTGACATTTGAGGGAAGACACATATGAACTATGTCTCTGGAAACCCTATAGTCATTTATAGATATAGACAGGCTGTCAAAGCCACTAAAACTTGAAACTACTTCAGTAAACACTTGTGTGATTGGAGATACAGCAACTATTATGCAAGGCACTGGCTAGAGGGAGAAGACTTTTTTTTGAGACAGGAACTGCAAATGGCAGATGATCCTGGATCAACTTATTAAATAACAGTCAGGAAAAAAAGTGGTCAGACAAAGGAAACCCCAAAAGCTCATGACCGTGAGGATGAATACGGTAAGACCTCAGGCAAAGACAGTAGAGGACAATTACTTCAGAGTTAATTGATAATGTTTCAACTGTACAATACATCCTAGCTAACACTATATTACTTATTCTAGTTGCTGAGAAATATAGGATTCCCTAATAGAATATGGATGGTTATGAAGACTGATAATGTTATAGTGAAAAGCTGTAAGTCAGAGGGGCTCCTAGGTGCTTATAGTCAAAGAAATGTTCTCATTTTCTGCTGTGTGTGTCATTTGCAGCTCTCTGGCTTTGCTTCCCACGGGGATTGAAGAAACTAATGTCTGAGTAATGGGATACAGGATTTTTAAAAGGTTTCTTGAAGTAATTAAACAACTGAGTGATGCTGTCAGTAGCATGACTTTACCCTGTTGTATGCATTGGGAAAAATATTCTTCTAAAAAAAAAAATAAATGCTATAACAGGAGAGAGCTATGTACGTCACAAGATGATCAGCAAATCTACTGCATTCATTTAGGTATCTTCTTGAACACACATATTTTTAACCATACAATAGAATTGTCCAAAGTATTACTATAATATCACAGATTTTTACAGACTATGCTCATCAGTGCTTGAATTTTGAGGTGGAATGATGTGGAGGAGGAGAAGGGAAATTCCAGCATGTGTTACAAAGTGTAAAGGCAACCTATTTCGAGGAACAGCCTCATACATCTTTGACACATAGCAAAAACCCTAAAGAAGTTACTTGAGTTTTATACTTTGTTGGTATTGTGGCTAAAATTTTTGCCATCTGTGATTTGCTCATAGGACATTTCTCTTCCAGACAATTTTAGGAGGAAAATGTTCTTGCATTTCATGGGAAAGTGCAATATTAATTCTGATTTATTAAACTGTTGCAGAGAAGGATTTCATAGCATCACAGGGATGTGAAATGTCAAACATCTACATGCTATATTCCATACTTCTGCTAATGCCTAACTATTTCCTGTGCTATGCAGAGTGTGTTCTAATCCATGGTTATTTGACCCAAGGGATCGGGCTTGCCGTACTATCAATTGAATGCCTTTTTCCAGTGTTCAGTCTCTATTTTCTTCTACTTTTATATTCTTGAATACTAAGTTGCCTCACCCTGGTGAAGCCACTTGCCCACCTCAACTCTCTGCCATGCCACTAGCACATGCTTCATGTAAAAACCTTTCTCATCCTTAAGTAGCAGTATGCTTGAGGTGGTGAAACAACCAAATTCACCTCAAAACGCAAACTAAAATTAGGTTTGTTGATTAAGTGACAGTGTGGGGAAAAGTGTGTATGCCTTCCGTGGGGAAGCATGGCAGTGCTTGTGTGCCGTAGCAGGGTGGAGCAAGCTGGAGCCAAGGATGGACTGCCACCAACCTCCTCCCATGGACAGAAACGCTGATATCCACTTCCTGTTGACTTCTAAAAGTCTAAGAAAGACATGAAAATGTTGACATGCTCAATATCAAAGTGATTGCTTTGTCCAGGAGAAATACTTCTTTTAAATGTTAATTTAAGCAGAAAAATAAAAAATATACTTTGAGTCAAGCCAGATGTCATTTCTTGTCTTGACCAATGCACCAAAAAACTGATTCATCCAGTACTCCTACTTAAACTCTAACATGTGTAAAAAGTTGGCTGTTGCTCAGTGTAACATCCTAATCATTTCCCTGTAATGAGTATTTCTTCCTTTATTCAGTCTGTTGTTGCATGTGGCTGAAGAGATATGAGATAGAAACAGATCTGACCTAGGATTTCTACTATTGTAGTGAATATCAGACAAACAAGGCTTTCAGAAATTTCTTGAAAAAAAATTTATTTCAGAAATTTATCTCAAAAATAACTTAAATTTTAAAAAAAATTTATGTTCAAGTGCTGCAGTCTGAGAACACATAATTAATGTGTCAATGAGCTGGAAGAATTTCTCTCACAGACTTATTTGATATTGATTGTATAATGTGCATGTTAGGGCACATAAAATTTATTTTACTAATTAGTGAAAATGGTGACTAAATTGATGCAATTTAAAGCATATCAACATATCATCAACATATATTTTCATTTGTGTCAGAAAATAAAGTCTTTGGAAGCTGAGATATGTTGATGAGCTTTGTGTTAGTTCTCTACTTTCTCTAAAGATCTGATTTTCTCATGGCCTGACAGTCAGAAGGGGCAGACATTTTTAGTCTGGATTCATACATCCTGGTACGAAATGCCTGGGATTCATACAAGTGTTGCCTCAAAGTTCAAAAGTAGCAGATTCCTGACTTGGTCCTGTACTGTTAAAATATTAAAATGATCTCTGCACTCCCAGCTTGCAGCTAGGCAGCACTGGGAAGATGGGATGCTGTAAGTGGGGATGGATAGAAAAAGATTTTGGCAATGGAGCTGCATCCCTGGAAGACAAAGTGGAAGGAGGGGCATCTGCTGTTCCTGTCCTTGTGCTGTTTCAAAGCCATAATTTGATTCTCTGGATGCTGATTGACGAGGGAATGATTCTAGCAAAAGCTGGTGAATTCTGTGGCAATTATCATTTGCTGTGGAGACTGGTATGAGATCATCACAAATGCCGAGTGTTGTGGCTGGAGATCTGGGGTGCAGAGGACAAAAGAAATATCTGATTTTATTGGAAAACCTAATAGAGAAGTAGTATATGGGAAGGGAAGAGAGAAAGGAGATGAAGAGTCCAAAGATGTTATTTTGTCATTTCAATCTTATCTTTGGTTTGTTTATTTCTTTAATACCAATGAGACTCCTTGTCTCATCCCTGGGACACAGCATGACCTCCCTGGACTTTGGCCTGTGGAAGGATGAGGAGAGGACGCTGATTTTCACATGCAATGTTGCTTTATCCCACATCAATAGGGACAAAAGACAGTCTATATCCTTTTCCTTCTGTCTCATCCTGGGAGGGTAAGAAAGAGCACTGCCTGGGACTCCAGGAAGCCACAGAGCAACCACAACCCTGACCTTGGAGCTCCCCTATTTTTAAGACCTTTGTTTCTAGCCAGAGCAGGGGTACGAGTATATTTCAGGGAAGCCATATTCCCAGGGGGCCCCTATGTATGAACTTAATGTGGCCACCAGATACAGGTTATATAGGCTGTTAGTGGCAGTGTGACAAATTATACTGGCTGCTCCAGGCAGATGAGGTGCATATAAAAGACTGAATTTTTAGCAGTATTTCCTTTGCTTTTCAAGTGAAATCCCTTTGCCTTCTTTCCTCTCTTTCTCTTGCTTGTCATATGCTGTAAACAGCTGATGCACCATATTTTGCTGTATTTTGAGTGGTAAAATTGAGGTATTGCTTTTGGGTTAAAAAATAAAGGATGCAATCCAAAAAAATACGGCTATGATATACAGCAAAGAAAGGCAATGTTTGTATAGTACCAATGGGTTTACAGGCAAGACAGGGGTCCTGTAAAAATAATACATTTAATAGTAATCACATTTCATGAAAAATTTATGCTGTTGTAGAAGGGAAAGAAGAGAAACATGGGAGCCTTGTCCTTGTTTCAGGAAGGTCCTGTGAGTACAAGTGGCATTAGCTGACAAGCAATGGCTGGTCCTGCTGCTGGCATGGCCGTGCCTTGGGGGAGCCATGCGGATGGATGTCAGTGTGGGTAGACAGGGATAGAGCCAGCCTGCTCCAGCCAAAGTGAGGTAAAAAATACAGCAGAGGCACCAAATTAAGCTGGAGTGGTGCCACTCAGTCGAATTCTCACATGCTGAGTGGCTGCAGCGTCCAGTGGGCAACATATTGCTGACCTTACTTCTTGCTGTCTTTGGTACTTTGAGTCCTGTTTGGGGCTGGTTGCATGCAGCGGGAGTCAGGACTTGCATTTCCAGGATATAACATCATGTTCACACCAGCAGGTAAGATGGGGTCAGAGGTACCCTGCAGTGGTACCAGGGGTGAGCAGAGTGGTGGCCATGGGCGCTACTCTGGAACTCAAAGTGAGAAGATGGAGGTTTGTGAATGCTACCATTCTGTCAGTGCTGAAGGAGCTTTGGGTGTAATTGCTCTCTTTATAGATCAGAGCAGCATTGGCTTGAACAGCTTGTCCTTTTTGTCTGTTTTAGGAGCATCAGCATACCTAACTGCTTCCTCCCACATCACAGCCGTCACTGCTCTCACTGCATTAAAAAAAGGCTCCCCATTTAGCTGCATTTTTCTGAGGGAGGATCTGCAGGCTTGTCTTGGGTGAGGATTTAGTTGAGACACCAGAATAGCAGGCTCTAGCAACTAAATGACATTGAAAATCTGCTGCAAGATCTTAGTGTCACCAGTGTGTGGGAAAAGCCGTGGCTCTGGAATAAGGGATGAAATAATCACAGTTGATGTAAGAGGAGCTTTACCTCCTCCATCTTCTCATGTCACAGTCATAAGCAGGGGACCAAACCCAGTCTGCTCTTCTCTGGTTAACTAGATGGTGTGTCCTGCTATGTGCAAGAAGGGTCCCAGTACAGCAGAGGCAGAAAAGAGAATTAACTGAATACAAGAATTAACCAAAAAAGAAGGTTGGGTGTTCAATACAGAGCATTGCAGGGAAGCCTGGGCCGGCTTGGTTTACCAGTGATTGCTGCTGTGAGCTCAGTACTGCAGTAAAGAAGAAATCAG
The DNA here is from genome assembly GCA_009867235.2 of Psittacus erithacus. Classification (NCBI taxonomy): domain Eukaryota; kingdom Metazoa; phylum Chordata; class Aves; order Psittaciformes; family Psittacidae; genus Psittacus; species Psittacus erithacus. The sequence continues at coordinate 46,671 of WYDI02040321.1, forward strand.
AGATACTAAAGCCTGCCATTTACTGAGGTCTCCAGGTCGGAAGTGGCAGATCCCCACTTTCTTGGTCAAGTTGATATATAAAGTTCCTCAGGTGTGGCATGTGCAACTCTGAAGTACCCACCTTCCCATCACTCACACAACCCTTCTTATCTTTCATGCTGAGTGGCTTTTCTACACAAAAAGCCACCTGTGGGTTTTTTTTGATTTTCCTTCCCTTCTGGGTCTACTGAGCTCTGACACACCCAAGAAATTAAAGGTAGACAGGCAAAGGCTGAGATGAAATCTGGTGAGTGTCATGACCCTTCTGACACCTGGTTTGGGTGCATATCCAAGCAGAGGATGCAACTCCTGGCTGACAGTCACCAGGCTGGACCTTGGCAGAACCAGCCTTCTCCTTGCTGAGGACTCAGGAGTGAGATTTGGCAATTCCTGGCATTAATGAGGGTCTCTGTCAATGTGGGAAGCTCCTATGTCCCTTTTGCTCTCCAAATAAGAATTGCAGAAAATGGTCTGCTGCTTGTCCTTTAGGAGGCACAGGCAGGTAAGCTGGTGTTCCTGTGAGAATGGCAGCAGAAATTCAATTTGAACAGTGCTTCTGCTGCTACCTTCTTCCTGCAGTTGCCCTATCTTTATGAGCAAGTGGCATTTTCATGTGATTTTCTCCAGTCTCAGAAAGATTATCCACATCTTTTCTGAACATGTGTGAGCCTGGGGCCTGAGTAAACCAAGCTGCTTCATCTCATGACCACCTGCAGCAACTCCTGTATAGTTACTGTGACTTTTGGGGGTTGTCCACCAACCACACCGTTCACCTAATGAAGGCTGACATAGCTGTGCTGCCACCATAAACCAGTAAGCTGAGTAAGCATCCTCAGTGGCACATCTCCTATTAATAATGTGGAATATTATTTTATGGACTAGGTTAACAGTCTTCCACCTTTCTTTTCCTAAAGTCATAGCTGACAAGTAGGTGAAAGATCACAAAACATCTCTCTTGAACTTTCCATCTGACCCTGCTGCTTGTCAGCAGCTGGTAGGGTTGGGAAAGTGAGGAGGCTCGAGGCCGTGGCCAGCGGCATGCACGTGGCTAGGGAAGCAGTGTCTCACATGCCTTCCTTCACCCTGCAGTATGCCACAAGCCGGACCATGTCAATGCTAGCTTGCAGCATGCCATGTCCATAAAGCAGGTGCGGGAGATGCCTTTCAGTCCGGCAGTGAGCATACCACATGCTGCCCCCCTTGCTGTCTGCTTGTGGTAGTAGTTCCCCCTCTGCTTCAGCCTTCTTCATACGGAGCCCCAGGGACTTGTGACTGCCATAAAACATATGTATTTATAAGAAGATTTGTTAATGAGGCACAACTCTGTATCAGCTCTTTGCTGGGTTATGTTTTCCAATCTGTACTCAACCTGATGCTCATTTAAATTCTGATTTTTGAAAAGGAATTAAAACCTTATAGCAATATATTTAAAATGGACTGCAATAAATTGTGATATTTGCTTTCTTTGTGATTTTACTTGTGAGACCATGCTAAGATTTAATTGGTATGAATAAAGTTTGGAGATGTAAATACTCTTGAAAAAGTCCAAAGCAATTGCTATAGAGGTCAATCAACAAAATTATGTAAATAGGGAAAAACAAGATTGTCAAACAGAAATTGAGACTTGGAACTGTGCCAAATCTGGGAGCAGTAGCTTGGGAGGTCTCCCTGCAGGGGTGAGTGGGAGGAAAAAGGGAGAAATTAAAAGGTGAAGAAAAGATTCAGTGAAACAAAACACCATGTCTTTCTTTTCTTTTCAGTACTGCTTTTTCTTCCATTCCTTGAAATAGTCATTCAATAAACTTTGTTCTGTAGAAAATTCAGAGGTCTTTGTTGTTAAAACATGGCTTTTAACAGATGCCCTTTTTTCTGATATGTAGCTCTGCACTAGCTATTTAAAAAGGGACTTCCCTAAGATGCAACTTGTCAGACATACATAGAGTTGAGGGGACAATTCACAGTGAATAATTAATTTAGCACATTTTGTCTTGTTTTATGCTCCCAAATTCCAGAAGGCAATTGTGATTCCTTTGAATATATTGCAGTTTACTCCCCAAAGGTTTTAAGGATATTATTTTTAGACTGAATTCATGACTGAATATGATACTTGCTATTTGATCTCTATTGGCCAGCTATTATTAGAGTCCAGCAACTATTCACAGTTGAACTAGACACAACTTATTTAAAAAATGCAGTTGAATTTCTGTTTGTAAATTATTCGCAATGAAGTCAGAGTTTTGTGGGTTTTTCATATTCCACCTTCTATGAGCCATATGTGCAAATAGACACAACAAGGCAAGGGCTCCAAAGCAAGATAAGCATGAGTATCTGATGTCTATTTCTTCTCATTTCAGCAGTGTGATACTGTGTTAGCTTCCTGATCAGCTGCTGAGCATCGCATATAGTGAGCTTACATTCAATAAATATCAGCTAATATTCATAAACATTCAAGTAATAGTTCAGACAATAAACAGAAGGCCACTTTTGGTGCAAACAGTCCTGCAAACATTTACTGACTGCTTTTCGTTGATGTAATATGAACATCCCCATGAATATGATTCATTTATTTATAAATTTTCAACCATGCTTGTTAGAGGAAGGATGGATACAAAACCAGTGGATCATTAAGTTTTGCACACAATGCCACTGTGGTATGATATATAGCTGCAGCTGGTCATATAGCTAATAAGATATTGCTCCTGTTCCCTGGCTAGTCAGTAGAATCATTATCTTATTGGGCAAGCTGCAAAGGATGGCTTCTACCTGCAAACACTAGGGTTTTCACGAATTCTGGTCCAGGGCCTTCTTGTGCCCAGCAAAAGATTCATGGAGTCTTTAATTCCTGCTCATAAGCTGAGGATTGGGCATTTAGCAGGGAGATCCATGTCAGCTCTACTCATTGCCTTTTGTTGAGTCTGTGGTCTCATGTGAGTTTGGTGAAAGCTTTTCTTCTTCCTCATTCTCAGGGTTTCTGCTGCTCACCTTAGCTCAGAATGTTTCAGAGATAAATATTTTTTCTGAAAAAGTTTTATTATGTTTCTGAGACTAAGCACATTTGGGAAAAAGTCTCTGGTGCTATCAGAGCAAAGGTAAAGCTGGCAACAATAAATGTTCCAGCTGTACCGGACCCAGAGTGTCAAAGGCAGTTTTCTGTTGAAGAGAATAAGTGGATGCTGTAAAAATGGCATAAAAGTGTAAAGGGTCCAGGTCCATGTACTTTATACTAGATTGCAGCTCACTTCGGGATGTAACTCAAAATGCTGCTTGTGATCTGTGATAGTGTTGGGATTTAACCCAAGTTGGAAACTAAGCACCATAAGCCGCTCCTCTCTCCCACCTGACTGGGCAGGATGGGGGAGAATCGGAAAGGTACAAGTGAGAAAACTCGTGGATTAAGATAAAGACAGCTTAATAGGTAAAGTAAAGGCTGTGCATGCAAGCAAAGTGGAACAAGGAATTCATCTGCCACTTCCCATCAGCAGGCAGGTGTTCAGCCATCCCCAGAAAGCACAACTCCATCATACATATGAGTTACTTGGGAAGACAAAATGCTGTCACTCCAAATGTCCCCTTTCCCTTCTTCCCCCTGTTTCATAAGCTGAGCATGATGCCATATGGTGTGGAATATCCCTTGGGTCAATTGTGTCCTGGCTGTGTCCCCTCCCAGCATCTTGTGCACCCCTGGACTACTCTCTGGTGGGGTGGCATGAGAAGCGGAAAGGCCTTGGCTGTGTGTAAGCACTGCTCAGCAATAGCTAAGGCATCTCTGAATTATCAACACTTGCCAGCACAAATCCAGAACAACCCCATACCAGTTACTATGCAAGAAAAATAACTCTTTCCCAGCCAAACCCAGCACAAACAGACCCAGGGCTTTTGGCCTCACGTGGCACTGCAGCCGCAGCTGCTTCTGTTCTGCCCATGCAGACAGAAACCACTGCTGTAGGCTGTCCTTACCTGACATGTCACAGATAAACTTTTCAGAGAGGCTCTGTGTGCACCTTGCCCATATATCCATGCTTGGGCCAGCGATTGGAATGGCTGACATTAATGCCCTGACACTGAAGAGAAATGGTTGGCTTATCTTCAGATGCAAAAGCAGAGGGAAATGCTTGCTGGTGCCTGGATTAGCAGGTAGTTTCACTGAGTATCAGCATTTACAGAAGTTCTGATTTCAGAAGTATGTATCTGTCAAATCCCCATGGAAACCAGTCACTGACATTACTTGTAGTGGAGCAGTACCAGGGGTATGTCCACACTGTGTCTCCATTAGCAGCTGAGACATGGGATGAGTGGTGGCAGCTGGCTGATTCACACATAGCTTCACCACCTCAGCCTTGCAGGCAGGTGAATAAATATGAATGTGTGCAATTAAACATATATTGGTATTTTCCTATGTCTTCTGTTTACAAAGAAGCCCAGGAGGTGCTGTCAATCAAACCTGGAGCCAATGCTTCATTTATTAGTGCAATTGTTAGCAAAAATGTGAATTTCATATGAAATCAAAACAGCATTTCATGCTGAGTTCAGACTTTCATTTGTCTTTGTTTCCCCTGAGGTGTCCATGCTTTATATAAGAAACAGCTGCAATACCTTTGTTAGGATATTTGGCTTGGGCTCTATTAATGCCAGTATCACCGTTGCAGACATGGCAGAGTTTGCTATCTCTTTTATAAGTTCAGTAACGTTTTTACATCTGTTGTACTTCTTTTCCCCTGGTAATTAGTGGGTGAAAATGAGAGAGCTTTGCCTCACTGTCCTCTGAAAAAGTCACAAATTTCATTGTAGCTCAGTTTTACTAACTGTATGACACCAGAACATTTCTAATTAATACTGTTATTCCTGAAAGAGAAATGTTCTTCGTAGAACAAAAAAACCCTGCCTCTTCAAAAATTACTCGAGAAAGTCAAGCAGGGTGATAAGCTAAATGAAGTTTTGGTAGAAGCAGGTGCTTTGCCACAATGACAGAGCTTTTTAATTGCTTCTGTTGATATAGTACTTCTGTTGAAGATTTAGGTCTGTTTAACTAGCAGAAGTACAGCAATTTCTGAGGCCAAAGTGCACTTAGTAACAACAAGATGTCTACTCCAGCATAGTGCACATGGACAGAGCAGCAGTGAACATGGGGTTGAGCAGCTGACTCTTCAGGATGGAAACTGCAGATAAAACTTTTTAATGAAAGAACAGAATAACATCATAGAATCATAAAATAGTTAGGGTTGGAAAGGACCTTAAAATCATCTAGTTCCAACCTCCCTCCTCAGAATGAAGTTATCCTAATAATCCAAGCCAGGCTGAAGTTTTAGCCCAGGAAAGCCCATGCAAAGGTGATGTTAGGTGCTGGTGGAAGGGATCCTGAGTGGCCATCTGTGATGCTCCAGCCCTTCAACCTGTCCCTAAGCTCCTGCTGGGATCACCAAGGGCGAGTGGACAGAAGCACAGGGGTGTGTATTTGTGGTGCTGGCTGATCCCCTACTGCAATTGCACCCAAGGATTGTACCAAAAAGCTTGAATTCAGCAGAAGGTTTGTCAAAATATGGGCTAGTACTTCTGGCTGGTTTCTTTTAATTTTTTGCTCCAATCCCAGGGTCCCCTGTGTCCTGCTACCCTGGCTCCATGGCACAGAGCAACCAAGGAACAAAGCAACAGGAACCAAGGTTGTGGACTGAGAGACGGGGCCAGGTAGCCAGCTCTCGAGGTGCTGGCTGTCCCTTTGGTTTGTGAGTACAGTTTGTCCCAAACTGCTCCAAGCCACTGCAATACCAAAATTATTCATTGGAAGTCTTTGCTTTGGGGAAACTGCCAGCTCTATTTCTTTAATGATTTTAATGGTCAGAATTGTGCCAGGTCAAGCCATTTAGCTGTGTATTTAATTAGTCATCTGTATGCATGCAACTTAAAGGCGTTCAGCTGTGCTATTTTACAGGGATTAACTAAGTGGGCAGTAAATCATCTGCGCCAGCAATAAAAGTATTTATAGCAGTACTTTTTTATTTTTCTTTTAGCTATTCTTGCTGCATTGTTTGTACTGGTAGAGGCCTGCATGAGAATAGTTCTGCTCTAAGAGGTCGGAGAAACACAGTTTGGGGTTTTGACCGACACTGACTAGAAACAACAGTGGGCAACACCGAAGGAGCTGAAATGTGAACTTCAGAGCCAGACAGCTCAAAAAGTTATTGCCAGCTGCAGGCTTGCTGTGTTAAAGAAAATAAACACGCAAGGAACTTGGCCCTGTGGAAGCTTATGATTTAAAGAGGAATAAGAGAAGAAACATGACCTGAACTGGCAGGTAGTAGTTCTCTGGCTTGAGTAAGTCTTAGGAGTATTTGGCTGCTAATAGTTCACAAGTTTGCACTGGCAAAATACTGCCTGAAATCAGTGCAGGTAGCCTTCCGGTCTTGCTTGTTCTGCGAATGAACAAACCATTCTATATGTAAGTGCCACTGAAATGTTACAGGGAATTATGGGACCAGGATTCTGCATAGATGAAACATGTGTTTTGAAGTGGGGAAGTTTTTCTGCACCTACATCACATAGAGAGCTCCTCCACAGAAGTAACGTGCAAATAATTTACGTGCAAGTAATTTTGCGCAAATATGTTCCATGATACCTTTCACAATAAACCTTTTTGGAAGAGCACTAGCAGTTTATAGTGAGCACTGATCTGTGAAAAAGAAGAAAAGAGATGCCATTAAAAACCTTGGCTTGCTCACTTGAAGGTCATGTGGCAGTGCCAGGTACCTTTTGAAGTGGGACAAGGAGTTGTCCAAGCATGACACAGCTGACGTGAGTGTGTAAAACTCTGCACTACGTGGCATGCTTAGCCCAATAAATAACATGAGGAGACATCCATTCCCATAGTGTTATTCCATTGTGACCCAGAAGCTCTTGACATGTGTAGTTTGCTCTTGGAGAGAGCAGGCAATGGAGTTGGGTACTGTTGAAACATTGCTGCTTATCACAATCCTCTCATTCTCAGCTCCAGTGGAAGCAAACAGTAGGAGACAGCCTTTTTGGGGTTGTTTAGCCTGGAGAACAGAAGGCTCAGGGGGACCTTATCGCTCTCTACAGCTACCTGAAAGGAGGTTGTAGTGAGGTGGGGGTCAGTCTCTTCTTTCAAGTAGCAAGTGATAGGACAAGAGGTAACGGCCTCAAGCTGTGGCAGAGGAGGTTCAGTTTGGATATTAGGAAAAATCTCTTCACTTCACTGGAAGTGTTCGAAAAACATGTAGATGAGGCCCTCAGTGACATGGTTTAGTGGTGATCTTGGCAGTTCTGGGGTAATGGCTGGGCTTGATGATCTTGAAGTTCTTTTCCAACCTACTCGATTCTACGGTTCTGTGATTACAATTTTCAAGGAACTATTGACCTCTAAATTTCTCCCTTGTCTTTCAGACAAGCCAAGCACTTGCTTGCAACCTTCTCTCTTGTTTTTCTTCTATTCCTGCTACAGGAACCCAAACATGTGCTACTGTCTGCAAGCATAGGATGTAGCCTAAGGCTATGTTGTTTAGCTTTTGCTCAAGTATTACTTACCGTGTGCTCTTCATGGGTGCTGTGCGTCCAGGAGGTGCCCACCAGCAGTGAGGGTTGTGGGCAGTGTACAAATCTGCACAGAGGTGCTGCAGAGCTCTTCTGTCTTCCTTAGCTGCTGAGAGCTTAAAATGACTGCCTCTCCGGCAGTAGGGATAGGGCCCTGGACTTGTGCTGTCGTGGGAAACAGTTATAGACAGATGTTTTGCAAGTCTGACGAGAAGTTAAACCCGGCTGCTGTTTCTGCCCTTCAGTCATAAACTCTCTGAAAATACTCATCAGGTAGGATGAAACACTTGATAAAATTCAAGTGATGTTTGGCAAATACTTCTATCCAAACAGCTAATCCTGAGTAGGGAGAGAGGACTGTTGAAAGCATGGTTTATTTTTTTCCTTCAATGAAAGAATGCAAAACAGGCCTTCAGGAGTAGCTTTTCCCATTTTGAAGCAAAAACATATTTGGTTGAACAAAGCATTTTCTTTGTCCTGAAATAAATGAAACAATTCATTGCAGGTAGAGCATGAATAGCTGCTAGTCAGCCCCAGACTATTGTCTCATAAGGGTAAGCATCTGCCTGTGAGTAATGTCTTTTACCTGCTTTCCTGCTTTTCAACTTCTTTGCTGGTTCTGTTTGTGCAGATTTGTCCCCGCTTCCCAGCTGAGCCATTCTTCACTGTGTTTGCTCTTCTACCCTATTAAATTAACCAACTGAACAAATCTGCTGCTCTTCCAAATAGAGGGGCGCCTTCTCCTTCCCTCACCATCCTGTAGTCACTTAGAGCAGCCCATGGCTAAGGGGGTCGCCCTGAAGGAGGTATGAGTGGCTGGGTGCACATAGCTACTGGCCAGGAGGAGTACACTGGCCTTCACCTCTCTGTTGTGAGCCAGCTGGAATAGGAAAATGCTTTTTGACAGATCCATCGACATGCTGCTCCACTGAGAGCTCCCAGATGTAGATTCAGACACCTGCTTTTCTCCTCATTTACTCCTCATCCCCTGCTCAAACAGCCAGTCCTTTGGAAATGTAGGACTCTGCTCTGTCAGTGCTGAGAGAGCTCTTTTGTCTTTCTGCACAACTGCACAGGATCAAACCAGAAAGGACAGAGTTTTCCATTTCCCCCAAAGCACTTGGAAGCCCTTTCCAGCTTTCACTGTACTTACTTGCCGCCAGCCCCTGCAGGAGCTCTGTTTGCTCTTCCTGCGACTGCAATTACCAGCTCTCCCCTTGGCAGCTCTCCCACCCCGGGTACATTCCTTTTTGTTATGCTAATAGACTTATAACCAGCTCCAGCTTCTGAGACTGTAATACACCCCTTTTGATTCTCTAATTTTCTTCTCTCTGTGCATTAGGACAGAGAGCGGTTTGCCAAGGGCCCAGCAGAACGTGTTTAGCTGACTGATTCTAGTTGTTCTTATTTGATCCTGGCATGCTTCTAAGATTTGTCACTTCCATACAAATCACACTTCTAATCCTGGGGTTTAGCAAAGTTTGGATGGATTTGGATTCTACTACATCTTTGTTAGGGGAGATGATAATGTGCTGTGATGAAAGATCTCTGGATGAAAAGCCTCTGTTCTGAGTACAAGCATGAGAAGAACATCCTTTGGGTCCAACATTCTTTCTTTTTTTAGTGTAAGGATGAGTGCCCATGTCAAGATGGCGGTGTGAGTGCACTGAGGTTTTGAACTTGCACTTGATACCTTGGGGGTGAAGATGTGATACACGGTTGCCATAGAGGCATGCACAAACATGGACTTTACTTGGGTCCTGCATTCCACAATGTGGCCCTCATGGAGCTGATCACTCAAATTACATTCCCAGAGTGCTGTGCTTCCTGATAGGAACCCTTTGAAGTGTTCATGCCTTATGGGACTGTCTTTCCTCAGAATAAAACATAAGTATTTTCATAAGTCTTAAACAAGACTATATGATTAAAAATGTTTCAACCTGATTTTATGGCCATATTCCTCTTCCATTGTGAAGATGGCTGGCCTCTGGAGTGGCGGTCTTTAGCATCTGTATCATTCTACAATTTCACCACTGCCTTTTCTTTTTTAATCTCCATAGATGCAGAAGGAGCACTTGGATTTATGGCATTATGTCTAAAGGTCATATAACAGCCCCTTCACTGTATGAAGTTTGGACCGCAGTCTCACGTGAGGGATGTTATGCCATTCTACATCTAAGCAAAGCACATATCCTACAATAAACACCTGTAAATGGGAGGGGACGAGGAACTGTAGCCCAGCATTCAGGACAGGGAATTGTGATGTGAAACACAGCAAAGGCAGTTACAGCGACAAACACAGACGGGTTGGGCAGGTGTTCAGGTACAAGTGTTTTTTAATTCTTCTTCTAAAGTCCTCACTCTTCCTTACAAACTTCACCTTCCATGACAATTGCTAATGGGGCTGCAGCCTAAACCTCACTGAGAAATCATTTGTGGATTGCGAAGTTGGAAGGGAAAGATTCCCATGGGGTTTCTGATGGCATGGACATCAACAAAACCCATATGCAATTACTTTTTGCACGTCAGAAGTTGAGGGTCAGGTCTGTGGTGGCTGGCGTAAAGAGCTTCATGCCAGGGCATCACATATGAACCCATGGGAGGGACGTGTGATGGTTCTCAGTAGCATGAGCAGGGATGAAAAGCATGGCTGGCATGTGATTTCTTTTGGAAGACAGAATGCTGCTGCCTCTGACCAGATTTCCAGGCTCTCCCTGGGGTTTAGTTTGTTTGTTTAACCTCTCTCTGACAGTAAGTGAGACTTGGAAGAGCTTCCAGTTCTGGGATAACACAGGCTTTGCCTTGGTACAAAATGGGACCTCTTTCAATGCACCAGGTTGGAACAGATAACAGGCCAAAGGTGGAGAACCCTTCCACAAAGCAGGACTTTTCAGCCACCTCCAGCCAGCTCTCAGGACGTGAGCACCAATGTTAAGCTAATCCATTTCTCAGGCAGATATGATATTTATGCATGTAGGAAATCTCTGTCTAAAGGGAAAATGTGTGCAGTGCTGCCCTCTGAAATCTGCAGCCAGCAGCCTTTTCACTGCCTTCACCACTTCTGGGGAGCTCCCCAGCAAAAATTCATGTGGATTACTTTTCATGTGCTTGACGGCTTAACAAGAAATTATTATTGTAAAGGAATTAGATGTATTTCATGTTTGGAAATTTGCATTGTTCTTCTTTCCTCTGAGAAAGCAGGGCTCCTTGCTCCTGCCCTTACCATTGCAGAGGCCTGCTTGCTTCCAACTGCTGCAGCACTTCATGCAGCCAGGGAAGCAAAACATCTGCCTGAGAGACTATCAGCAGGACAAGTCTTTCTTACTGGGCATCCTGCCCCGATTATTTTTACTTTAACAGCACAGCAATTTTGTTTTTTCAAAAAAGAAAATCTGCACAAAAAAGGGGCCAGCAAAAATGGCCATGAAATAGTCCTCATATGTGATCAGAAATCAGGGACTGTTTGTGCCTCGGGCCTCAGTAATCCACTAATAAGAATTAGTGTAGCGAGGCAGGGAGTAAGTTAGGCATTGAGAGAGATTGCTTTGTGCGGTGGGCAACCTTTTGCCAGAGTAGTTCTGCTACACCATGCACACCAGATTTCCAAACCTGCTGTGCCCTGGCAAGCACTGCCAGCTGCTTGGTTTTCCAGCACTACTTCCCACCCTCGCAGAGGTGGATCTGGGGCAGTGCACAAGGCACAGAGCCCCTGCCTTTTCCTGCCCTGCCCCTCTGCACCCCTGTGGCCCTCTACAGCCTTGTTTCTCTTTGGTGATGACGAAAATTTCTGTGGTAAACGTTCACCTGATTTGTGCATGTAATCCATTACTTCACTTGGAATGAGGTGCCTGGGTGCACGTGGTAGGTACAATCACCTTGCTGATTGGCATACCGAGTGCAGTTGTTTTTCAGTTGTTGGTTACCTCATGCCTTGTGGTTTTTTTAGACAATGCAAAGTCAGGCTATGCTGCAGTCGGGATTTAGGTTTGTAGCAGTCCTCTCCTTTCAAAAATAAAAGCATTGGCAATTCCCAAATTTTAAAAGGTGGTAATTCCAGTGTGGAGGGAATTATTTAAGCTGGAATATTCAGAAAACTAACAGCAACAAGGAAACACAAACCATGCTTTTATCTGGTCTCCTAAGGAGCCTGACCTCTACTTGGCCTGAGGTAAAGCAGCCCTGACAGATACACACTGCCTGGGTAGTACCAGTGAGCTATTTCCAGCACAAGTGAGAGGTGATTAAAGCAGTAAAAAGCCCCCTCCATAATATTGTTTTAAGTAACTCTCAGTGCGTGTGTCTGTATGGCACCAGCCACCCTATCCTGCAAGGTGTGTAATGGGAATAGATGGAATAGAGGTTCATTATTTCCTCTTATCACGAAAAACACACATTCATGAGCTTATACAATTCTGCGCATTAGCCACTTTTGCAATAAAACATCTCTTCAAGAAAGACAAAAATGGAGAATATGGTACAAGTTATGATGACTTCATAAGTCATTGTATCTAAGGAATACACTTAATTCCCTTCTGTGATGAATCTGGAATTGATCTTCCATTTATGGCCTCATTTTAAGCATGGCTACAGCTTCAGGGCCATGAAATGATTGCTGTATGGATGGTAATCTTGTTGTTACTGTGCTTAATTTGGTGAGTAGCCAAACTTCACTTTCTATTTCTCCCTTCCTAGGACCCTGCCCTGCACCTTGGTTGCTGATAAAAGGCAGATAACTACTACATCTTGCCTGGTGGCAGCTGGCACCTGCATTTCGTACTAGCTCTTGCCACAAACCACATGTCTCCCTGTTCTGGGAAGAAGCATTTCATGGGAAAGAAGGAGGTTTAGGATGTGGCAGCTTTCCATGCTTGAAAGTGCCTGTATGTTGCCAGGGTGAGAAACAACTTTGCTTCCCCAGTGCAGGAGGAAACATTTCCTATGCTTCTCCAGGGTCCAGCTGCAATGAAAAGGCAAGGGGATGCTGTGATCAAATAGCAGTGAGCCCACTGAGAGCGCAGGTGGATCGACTTGCCTGACGCTCCTCCCAGCCATTGTACTCACAGGGGGTGTCTGGAAACCACCCAAGCATCTTGTGTTCATGCAGCCAGCCAGGCTAGGCTTAGCGATGCTCTGTCCATAAACCAAGGTGGCACAGCACCAAGAAGACAGGTGGGACAGCTGCATGCACTTCCTCCTGAGACTTCTTACAGCAGCTATGTCGAGGGTCCTTGCACCCTCCCAAGGCATGGGGGCTGGCCAGCTCAGTGTAAGAATAGCCCCACCTCTCTGGTGGAGGTCATTACAGGAAAAGGTGCTATGTGAACACACAGACCCAGTCACTGAACAGGGTTGTACTACCCCACATACCATCCAGGTGTAGATGAAGCCCTGGTTAGACCATATGCAGAGTGGGGACCTACAAAGGAATAAAGCTACGGACACTGTCAAGGACTGGAGGGAGTAATGAGGTGGCACAGCCAGCCTGTGCAGCTGTGGCAGCTGCAGATTGGGGATGAAGAGCTCAGCTTTCTTTTTAGCATCACGAAGGAAAACTTCAACGAAGGTTTAAAGGATAATAAGTGAGATTTGGGTATATTTGTGGAGTGTTCCTTCCAGGATTAAGTGCAGCAGGAGAGAAAGCATGGGAAGGCATGTTTGAGCCCTTGCAAGGCAGATGATTAAGGCAAGCACCACCGACACTGGAGTGGTCAGTGCACCTGTATGGAATAGGTAGTGATGAGTGATGACGAAGGATAAAAAACTGCCTCCTCTTAAACCACTCTCCCAGGCTGATGCAATGGAAGCTATTTTAACTCTTACAGTTGGTACAAACTTCCTGCTGCCAGTGCCAGATCTTGTGGACTATCGCAGGGTTCCTTATTACCATTCAAAGTGACGTTAAAGACAGCCTGAGATAATGTCACAGATCAAAAAAGACAGGTTTGTTTAAACAGTATTTTCACAGGCAATATACTGTTTCAATGGGTAACAACATCTAACAAACAGGAACCTGCATGAAGGTGCCCGACAAAGCTTGGCTTTCATCCTCTGCATTTGAAATAAATGATTACATGGGCAATATTACAAATCAAAAGGGAACACCCAGGAACACTGGAACTTTTGCTGGAGCAAAGTTTTGGCACTTCTACAGTCAAATCACTCACTGACAGTGCTGAGGCTGGGATTTTTTGCAAGTCTTTAATGAATAAACAGGACAAATGCAGTTTTCAGTCTTCACTCAGACTGACATGAGTCATTTAAAGATTCCGGTGGCTCCTCTGAAACACGCTTAGCTGGAGCTCAGACAAATAAAGTGCTGATGTAGCCAATTAATGAAATACAGCCTTAATTTTACTTGTGGGTTGAAATCAGTGCAATCATTAACCTGTTTGAAGTGCTTTGCTGAGTTAGGAGCTAAGACTTTGTAAGAAGATGAATGCAGATTGAATTCCAATGACATTTTGCATAAACTTGATAAAGCTTGGAAAAGTAACTTTTTCTAGTCAACGTAAGTGTCCTCATCTTGTGGAATGAAAGTAACACTTTGGAATAAGTCACTCTCAAGTACTGGGAAGACCTGCTTTAATGTTCTTTCTTTCATTAATGAACACAGCCACTTATGGGGTGAAAACTAGGACAGCACTGAACAAAGCACAGCAACAGCACCCATTTATTCAGGGAAGAAAATAAAGATGACAAACTGCAGGGAACTCTTAAGCATCTTCTGAATGCAATAGCCAAGGTATGTATTTTGTTCTGGACACCTTGATTAATACCTCCCACTCTTGTATGGTGCCACGGGACCTTTTAAAGACCACTTGCTTTTACAGAGCCTCTAACAGCCTCTAACCATCTGCTGGAGCTGGATTTCAGTATTGACTTGGAAGAATGCTATACACTAAATCACCAAAACTGTTCTCTGGAACAACTCACTTTTATTTTGGTGATCTTCTATCCAAGTAATAGCACAGTCCAACATTTTATGACAATGGACTGATTTCTTTTCTCTATTCAGTTTTGTTCCGAATATGCTTGTAGTTTTGCCATCAAAGCAGATTAATTTTCCCTCTCAGTTCACTGGCAGAGATATCCCATTACACCACTCATAAACCTCTGTTTGTGCGTGTCTGTGGGAGAGCACACGTGAGGGTGTGCACAGCCTAGCTATTCAGAAACCAGCCCACTTGCCTGTTTTTTGACTTTAAAGAAAAATAAGCCATCTTTTATTTACTCTTGATTTTTTCCTCAAGCTGTTGTGTAAGCCAAGATAAGAGCTGACCTTGGTCTAAAACCCCCTGTGCTCATTTTCAACCTCCTTCTGTGGACACCAACCTGGTTTTTGTGCTGCTAATGCACTGCCTTGAATTACAACCTGTGTGCAGCAAGGAGACCACAGAAAGAGGAGACAGAAGCATGGAGGTGCTGTCAGAAACAGAAATCTCCAGTAGAATATCGAGCACCAGGGGACAGAATCATAGCAGCTAGTGATGTAGCTGCCACCTTATAACAGGGTATTCTATTATACTGCATAAGACAGCTACAGTTCCTCGTTACAACTCTCCATTTCACTAAATAATTAGAGTATTAAAGTCAATAGAAGCTAGAAAAAAAAAATTGCTTCATGTACAATGCATGTACAATGGCGGTATGAGGCTTCAGGTTTTAATTCTGTATCTTTTATTCTCTATTCTGATTGGGTAGCAGAAATCTGATTTCTCCTTTTCCTGATTTTGGATACTTATGTACATTTTTTCTAGTGGATTAACCCCATTCTCCATCTGGAGGCCTGAGACTGTACCATATTTTCTTTGCTTTTACAGTCAGCTGGAAAATCTCCAACTCCGAATGAGGCTGTATGCCCTTGGCTTTGACATTTGGTTTCTAGTCTCCACTAATAATGAGGGTTAATTCCTTTGCTTGTCCTGATGATTTGTGGGCTTTGAATTGCCCTAATTTATACAATGCTTCTGTCTCTGCAGTGGCCCCCCTGTCCTATGGCTGGCATTCCAGCAGTATCTCACTCTGTACTGGGAATGTGAGAAGCACATCTTAAAATAGGTACCTCTTTGCTTTGCTTTTCTTTTCCATGGAGAGGATAAAAGTGTGCAGTGTGTAGGCTCACTAGTTACCTGGTTTTATGTCTCCTCTTCCTCCAGAGCTCAGCCGTTTTCAAATTCCTCCTCAAACTGGGCAGTGACTTTTCTGATGAAAAACAAAGATAAACTGCCACCATCTTTTACTGTGTGTATGGCTTTCTTTTCATAGAATAATAGAATCACAAAATCCTGAAATAGTTCGGGTTGGGACCTTTAAAAATAATCTAGTCCAACACTCCTGCAATTAGCAGGGACATCTTCATCTACTCCAGGATATTCAGAGACCTGTTCAACTTGACCTTGACAGGGTCATCTACCACTTACCAGGGCAGCCAGTTCCAGTGCTTCACCACCCTCATTGTAAAAATTATCTTCCTTATATTTTGTCTAATTCTTCCCTCTTTTAGATCAAAGCCATTACCCCTTGTCCTGTAACAATAGGCCCTGCTAAAAGTTTTGTCCCCATATTTCTCATAAGCCCCCTGTAAGTACTGAAAGACTGCAACAGCGTCTCCCCAGATCCTTCTGTTCTCCAGACTGAACCCCTACTCATTCAGCCTGTCTTCATAGGAGAGGTGCTCCATCCCTCTGATCTTTTTTGCGTCCCTCCTCTGGACTCACTCCAAGTCCATGTCTTTCCTATGCTGAGGGCTCCAGAGCTTTCCCAGTTGCCTTGCTCAATCTAGGCAGTGATAAAAAAAGCAAAATTTGCATGATCAAGTAGCAACCCAAAGTTCAGTTAAGCTCGGAGCCTCCCTCTTCCCCACATACCTCCTTGTAAAGGGAAACACTCATCCCAGCACAACAAGTACCTTGGAATAGAGCAAACATTGCCACCTTAGGCATAAAGATGAAATTGAAAGGTTAAATTATATGAGTGTTAGAGAGCCAGAGACATTAGGGTAAATAATAGCTACAAATTACTTCAGTCTCTCAGGACCAAGAGGTAGTGCGTGTCACCCCTGCTAAGATGACCATTTAAGAAGCTTAGTAAAGGAAGAAGAGAGCTGTATCATGATGAACTGAGGAAGACAATACGGAAAGTCATCTTTCAGGGCTCTTTTACAGGAGATCAGATGACTGATACCAGCTGATGCATCACTGAGCTACTTGAAAAATGCAGTGGGCGGTAGATCCTCCAGATCTCCTCTAGAGACTTCCACTGGGACAAGGCATTACTCATTCAGCAGCCCTAAAATAAGTGAAAGAGATCATACACTGAAAGTAAGAAATATAAATTCTCATATTCACTGTCCTGCTTTGTCTCTGTAACAGGACCCCAGGATGGCTGTATATTACTTTTAAATCCTTTTACTCTGACAGCATGCTGTCAGGCTGCATTCTTGTAAATGGGATCAGATGCATGGCTTGCCTCTGAGGGGAGGGCAGTGCAGCATACCTGCAACATGATGGTGGGCAGTCCTGCATGCCAGGATAGTTTATCTGTGAAGAAACTACCAAAATCTCACTTGCATTATGCTTTGTTAAGCCAAATGCACATTACCTGACCAACACTTTCTACAAAGCAGAAAGCTGTTGGGGTTTGCTAGAAGAGACAATGAAAAATATCATTGTTCTCAGTAAGGTTTTGATTAGATCCCCAACAAAGAATGCTTGGAAACAAAGAACTGGCCATGGGATAAAGGGTCAGGTCCTTTGGCAATTAATATCTGGGTAAGCAATGGGGAAAGAAAAGTCCCAGGGTTTGTGGTGAAATATTTCAGCTGAGGGACGACACAGGGAGGTATGGCTATTTGGAGCTTGAGAGTTTTAATGTATTTATGCTGAAAAACAGGCAACTCTTTTATTATGTCTTATATCTGTGAGAAACCATACACTTCACTGAAGATGGTAGATACTGTATCTAAGGATTAAATGAGAGAAGAGTTCAATCCCCCCTCTCTCTCCAAGTTAAATGATAATAGATCTGATAGGTGCTACTCACAGAATAAAAAGGGGAGTCAGATGAAGGAAAAGGCCAAGGGGCAGTAAGATTTTTGAGCATTTATGGCTATCAAGAGGCTTAGAGGGGTGAGCAGGGAGGTGCCCCATGGCACTGGGGGAAGCAGGATATTTGGCAGTGCCTTGCAGAAAAATCAGTGTTAGAGAAAGCCTTGACTAAAACACCAATTTCTGCTCCTCATAGATGCAATCTGCAGCACCTAGAATTGGAGTTAAGCATTTGGGATAATCGCTTAGCAATATCCTACTGAGCTGGGAGAATTAAAAACAGTGACCTGGGAAAGCTGGCTGGGAACACTACATTGCTTTAAGCAGTAACATTGATATGCTATGATTTATTTTTTTTTCCTTATCTTTTACCCCTTTATTTCCAGTTCTCAAGTTGTGGTGGTCTGGAATAGCCTGTCAATGGGAATATAAAAGAGAAAGTCCTGACTACTTCTTGGATTTATGAAAAACTGCCATTGCCATAGTGCCATTGCCTCCTGTGGAGGAGGACAATATTCTGCAGGACAGAAGGGCTTTTCCAAGCCTTTGCTCCAGCATTAAACTCCCTGGAAATATAGCATTTGGAAAACTGTGCAGTGGCTAAAAATTTCTAGTTTAAATGGGAAACAATATATCAGATTCTCTTCCTGATGTCCACAGCCTAGGGCAGAGCAATGGCTGAACACTGAGCACACTTACTTGGAGAAAGAGAACTGACCAAACAAGGAATTATTAATACATTTGGAATAAGTTTCCCATTTAATAGCATGGTTTACGTGTGTTTTCTATGGACATTAATTGGGAGAAGGGACACATGAATGCCTTGCCATAGATGAATTCAGGAAACCCCATCATGGTTTAAATATGCAAGGATATTTTGGAAAGCACACACAAAAACCCAGCTGTCAAACGAGAGGTACATGTGGAAGGGCCCAAAGGCAAAAATCTCATTTTTTTCCCCTGGCCATTCACAGTGGGTTTATGGGACTCTTTATTTGGCTATTAAATAAATAATGGTGCACCTTTCTCGTGCAATGCACAGTACTTGCACAACTGCCTGGGAGCCAAAGATGCTTTCCCAAGAACAAGGGCTGTGAGGAGACCTGGGGCAGTTTTTTAAAACATTATATGTCCCCTTGGTCAGACACTCCTATCCTTCAGCTACGCAGGCTGAAAAGAGCAGAATTTGTTCTCAGGGATCCAGTTTGCTCTTTCTCATCTCTCCTCTAATGTGAATATTTAATCCTATAATCCATAGATCAAAATGGAGTGGTCTCTAGGAAACTGTAGACAAATTATTGCCACTTAGCTGTTTAAAGTACAAGTTATCTGAAGTCTGGTTTTCAGTGATGGGAGAACTGGCTTTTCTAAAGCCGAAGAGAACTTTCTGCTGAAGTTCAGACTGTTTTTGAGTGGGACTGTGAAAAAGCTCACTTAGTTTTCCTCTCCAGTTTCTGGTTGGTGGTACTCCAAGCTTTCATACCGTTCTAGATACTGCTCTATCTATTTCAACCACTTAATGAATTAAACTCCCAAACTTCTTGAGAAAAGCTGTTAGATTTACTGTTTTTCTTTGTCATCAGGTATTTGATATTTTCTGTCTAGGATTTCAAGTTCCTGGCCTGTGTGAGGAAGAAAACGCAGCTAGAGCCAGAAAGCAGTAGCAATCCTGCCAAAGAGCTCTTGTTCCTGAGATTCCCTCTTTACTTTCTGGTCCTTGGATACATGCTGAAGGTCTGAAGGCTGGGTTTACGTGACCATCGAAGGCCAGCTGATACAAGAATACTGCTTAAGCAGAGCTGTAATATTTACCCTTGTTCTGCACTACTGCTTAGTACTACTGTAGATTATAAATAGCATCTTGCACTGTGATCATCAGCCTAACGTACAGCTGGAAAGTCCCCGGGAGCTTATGGCTAAGATCCCTAAAAACCTCTGCTACAGAAAGCCAAAACTATAGACTGTGCATGGGCAGAGGAGCTCACAGAGCTTCTAGAACTGTTTTGGGATGGGCTTCTCCTGCGAAGGATGGAGGATGGGAAGTCCAGGATGGGCAGCAGCCCCACTCCTGGCAAGGCATTGACGTAGTAAGATACTTATCTTGCTAGTGTGGACGTGTGTGTGGCTTCAGACTTAGTCGTTGTTGAGTCTTTTCTCCTCCCTTGTTCACAGATGGCAGGAGACTTGCAGGCAATGTAGGTGTCCCTCAGCTGGGGTAGTCCTGGCCCTTTCCCAGACCTGTGTGGGAAGATGTGAAGAGAAAAGGACCCTTTTCTCAGGGTGAAGCCTCAGTGGGGTCTGTATCCAAATAATTGCTAGCTTCTGTGCTATCCCCACCAGAAGATGTCTGCTCTGTTCCCAGGTGTCATGGTCTCCCATTACCTTTGCTTTCTACTCCTCTTGCCTGTACTTTACACATGTACAGAAAACATCTGGGAAGTCAGGAGAATATTTCTGCTCTAACTGCCTGGCATTGCTATTCCCAGCACCTGGAGCCCCAGTCCCATCCTTGGCCCCCATGAAGTATGTAAAAATGCATTTTCCAGACACATAGGTCACTATCTCATCACTCACTGACACTCCATTGAAAAGCTTTGGATAGTTTAAACAAAGACATCTTTTATGAGAGTTATTCAGCAGAAAGCAAGCCATGTATGCAGGTGCATTTTGGCTGTGCTCTCCCACCTTGCCTCAGTCCAGGCTCTCTGTCTTGCTGGCAGCATCTTCAGCCAGTCATCCTTCCTGCAGGCAGCAGGCCCTGCCAGGATGTGCACTGGTTACATCGCATAAAATATTGCTCTACCTGGAGCAGAAAACCCAGGAAGGCTCACGCAGTGGCTCCCACCTGATCTGATACCCCTTGAATGACTGTGTGCCCCTTCTCCAGCAAGCACAATCCTGGGGCTTGCCCCTAAGTGTAGCTGAGGTTTGTTTCCAAAAGAGGGTTTGAGTTGGACCAGGCTGTTTTGCAGAGAAGGGTGTTTGTGGGATGTTACATGAGGATGAGAGAACAACTTGTTTTATTTATTCATTCTATTTATGTATTTATTAATTCTATTTATTGCTAAAGACATAACCATAGCTGTAAGGGCTAGAAAAGCCCCATGAAGGCATTTCAAAACAGTCTGCATGTGTCTGGGAAGGGGCAATTTGTGCAGGCCAGAAGGGATTCTTTGAAAATTACAAATCTTGGGGGTTTTACGCTGAAAAAGAAAGAGGTGGGCAGATCCCACTGCCGTTGCTGTGTGAGCAGGGCATGCTGCATGGCTGGATTATCTGGAGGAGACCATGTGGAATTTTCCTAAGATTTAGGCAGCATAACAAGCTGGGATGGCAAATGACTGGAGGCAAATGATTCATTGTGCTAAGTACCATAAAGCCAAGAAAACAGATGTCCTGGCTGGACTGAGGACAAAACAACACATTGTATTTAGTAGATTTACCAATAGAACAATTAATATTTTGTTCAGATTGTTGCAAGGTGAGGGTTGCTTTTTTTTTTATGTCCTGAAACATCATAACTAGATAAAGCATGAAACCTTCCAGTAATAGTTACCAAAGTCCTTTCCAGGCTGAAACATTACCAGCATGAAAAATAACACTTTAAATCTGAATATACTGAGATTATTACAGTACCATGCAGCTGATTCTTACCCATACATTGCCATTGATATCAATAGGACTGAATGGGTAACAGGAAATTGAATATATGGACCAATGATTTTGTATTGACGTAGAAAGCAGAAGGCTAAATTTAAAGTTAATACTGGCTGCAACAAGAGCCTCTTTTCTGGTGTTATGTATATAAAATATGACATAAGCTTAGGGGAAATGTGCAATATTTGTGCTCAAGTTTTGTTTTCAAAGCCTGATCGGTCTGCTGATACGTGTGGATGCAGTCTGGTCCAGCAAGCTTACAGTCATGCCAAAGGTTCTGAGATGGCGCCTGCCCTCAGAAGGTTTGGCACAGAAGGATTTTATGGAGAGGTAGCTGAAGATTTCCTCCAAGCTGCACAGAGCAAACAAAGATATGTGGATATGGTCTAGGTCTCCAGCAGGTGACCAGTAAGAGATCTGCTTCACTCTCAACACAGGAAGGGTTGGTGAGACTCTTCATAGGGACATTCAGACCTGCTTTCTTCTGGGAAGTGTTAAGAACTAATTGAAGCATTGGTTACAAACCAAATACCATTTACTCACTCAAAACTGGAGAAAATATGCATAAATAGATGTTTTCCCAAGGGATTCTCTGTATTGACATCCCACAAAATACCTGGAAAGCTGCATTTCTGGGGCAACATCACATGATTGAACCGTTAATTCCAGAACCTGCTCTGCTACTATAGTGCCCCAATCTCCAGTCAATGTGCAGATCTCTCCAGCATGGGCCACCAGAGCCTTTCTACAGCCCTTTGAGGCAAGCAAGCACTTTCAGAGTGGTGGGAGACTAAAGGGTTTGGTCCTATATGTGAAACTTTTGAGTAAGTTTCATAAACAAAAAGCCTAAAAGCCACTGTGAAATGGCTCATGGGCTCCATGTAGACTATGCCCATTGCTGGTGTGCTTACCTCTTGCTGCTTGAAACAGAAAGAGTACTTTCACTAAAGAAAGAAATGCCACCCCCTTCCCCCTTCTTTTTAAGTAACAAGCAGCTGCAAAGCTCCCATATTGTGAGCATTATTGCTGCAGCATGTTCTAATGAGGGTGCAAGAAGGAAATATAAGCCTGTGAAACTTGCTTTTTGTCTTGTGCAGATAGTTACCTTAATTGCACAGCATGTCCTGACTCCAGTCCTCTCTGCTTTGCTCATGCTCATCCATTACAGCACAACTGGCAGGTGTGCCTGAATGCAGGAATGATAGGTGTGCTCTCTCTCTGATCAGAAATTGGAGTAAAATCAGTGTAGCGATAGAAATCTTAAAACAGTAAAAATAAAAGGAAGAAATGCAGATGATCAAGGTTTTGGGGTGTGAGTGGGGGAAGTAATAATGGCTAGAGAAGACTGTGCGTTAATCACTCTCCATAATACTCCTGAAAGTATCTTACCAAGGCATTCATTTTAATCTTTACAAGTTGAACAATCGTTGCAGGTTGCATTTAACTTTTCACCTCTGATGGGGCAGCCCATTCCTGGAGTTAAAGACCTTCCTATTTATCCTTTCCATGGAACTTCTTTCTGTTTCATCTTTGCAGTGCACTGTGTGGTTAGATTTGCTGGAAAAATAAAAACAAAAAGAAAAGAAGAAGAGTGGAAAAAAAAGTCACTGTTTGTATCATAAGTTGTTTGTTCCACTTGAAAGCGAATCTTTGCCCCTTTCATGATATGGTGTGCTTTATGTATCCCACCCCCTCGACAGAGCATTCAGGCTTCAACAAAGGAGTTGCAGCCCTATTTCATCCTCACCAATCAAGGACAACTTATTTAAATGCCTTCCCTATGTTGGGGAAGCTTGTTGCTTGTGACTGCCTAAAGACATGTCAAATTGGGTTAACTGCTGTCTCGTTATTATTGGCAACTGCACTGTCTGATTATCAGACTGGTTCAGATAAGCCAGTCTGTTGAAGAGGCAAAACACTGGGAAATCCCTCTTTGGGACAGATTACAGCAAAGCAGGGCATTGTTTCAAATGAAAGTCTGCAGATGGGATATTGGCAACTGTAGGGTATGTGACTAGCAATACCCAAGATGGTCTGACAATCAGCATCATACAACATAGTTTTCTGCCTGTCTCAAGGATTCCCAAATGTAACTGAGAATCCCCCTCCAGCAAGGTGAGTGGTTGCCACCAGTATTTGGAAGATTAAGATCTACCAGTGGCAAGCCATTTTAATTCCCTTGCAGACAAATCAAAGCAGAGAGACCATACAACTGCCCAAGTGCCAGTGGCCCAAAATAGCACGCAGATTTTGGCTTAGGATTAGTATCACTCAGGCTGCTTGTTACAGCTAATGCATCCTGGAAGCTGATTCTTACTTCTCCTCTTTCTCTCATCCCTCACCTGGGGCTCAATACTCAGGAGTGCTTTGCTGCCATTTGAGGTGCTCAGGTGAGGGACCAGATTTCCAGAAGAGCTTATTCAGGGTTGTATAGTGCGTGCCACATGCCTCTGAAAATCCTTCTGGAAAATGTGTGGAGAGTGGTGACTTGAGGGGATTTGTGATGAAGAATATGTGAGGACCTGGATCTACTTCTTCCCAGTCCTGTTTAAAAAAACCATATTCTGTCAATGACAGATGTTGCTTTCAAAAACATAACACTTCAAAGACAGCAACTTAAAAGGCATTATGAGCCACAAACCATGTAATTTCTTTGTGCTTAGGGGAAAAACCCTTTTCACAATAGGATCCATCACATTATTGTGGAAACTGTATCTGTTACTCAGAGTGCTTCTCCTTATGTCCTCTGCAGTGAGTACGGAAAAGATGGAGAGCAGCAGCAGCTTCTTCTCGTGGCCTTGCTTTTGCCCACAGATGACTCCTCAGATGCTGTAGGATTAGGCATGTGGAAGCAGTTCAGGCCCCTGTCCTGTTCAGTAGACCTCCCCCGAGTGGTCTTCTGTTTCCTTTGAGGCCTACTTGGGTACAGGCTGCCCACAGTCTTGAGAAAAAACAAACCCAAATCCTTAGTAGTTTGACCACTGTGCACAATGACTTGTTTGCCTCTGAAGTAGAGGACAGACTAGATGGTCTGCAGTGGTACACCTAAACCCCACATATGCAGAGTTCTTATCTGACTTTCTGATGCCCTCCATTCTGTACGTGATGAAAATGAGACGCTTAGGTAAGCTGTGAAGGTGATGAAGAACTTCTCTGTGCCCTGGTCAACATGGCTTCCTGACCATCCGCCATACAAGTGGTCAGCACAGCTGGCATACTTCTGCATTAGTTTCAGTCCTCACATGGCTCATGTCTGAGGCAGCGGCTAGTCCTGGTATCCAGAAAGCCCTGTCCATGCTGGTGTCCCTGCATCTGATTTCCTTTGTGCAATTACTCTGCTGCAGTTTGACACCTGTGGTTGCAAGCGTCAAAACTACCTGCCTCCTCAGGGCACCAAATTCGGTTGCTAACATCCCTGTGGGCCAGCTGCAAACAAGAAAACTAGTCAGTAGCCAAGGAATTCTTCCCATGCAGGACATTAGTGTAAAAGATGAACTCCCACCTGCTCTGTTAAAGCAGGAGGATACCAGCCCTTTGCATTTCTTTCAGACCAAACTCAATATGAATGCAGAATATTTGGGCATATGAGCCCATGTGAACAGGAATGCTCTTGCTGCTCCCAGGGACTGATGATTTGTCAGGGAATAAATTCAGATTGGTGCCCCCAGGGAACAGGGGATTTTTCTCGACTGTCTTTTTTGAGAATGAAGTACAGAAAATTTTTGAAGATGTATCTGGAGATAAACTGCAGAGTAAGTAACAGCTAGAAAGAGGGAGGCTGGGAGAAGGCACTGCTTGGCTGAGAAGTTGAAACAGTCAAAAGAGGGATAGCTGGTGGTGTGGTTGGGTGTGCATGTGGGTGTGCTTGCTTATGTTACATATGTGTAATTTCCCTCCTCGTCACTCATCCCTAAATAAGTCAGACATTTTGCTTGTGTGGTGGGATGATGCTGGGCCTGCTATCTCTTTGCCATCTAGCTGGTCTGAGCTTCACTGTGGTAATGAAGACCTAGGTTGGGTTGATCAGGGTTTCTTCCTGAGTGTGTATGGTCATTATGGTGTGCCACAGCATGATAAAGGTCAGTGGGTGCCTGAAATGGGGGAAGATAATTATTCTCACAGCTAGAAAATATTAGCTTAATCCTAAGGCTGATGAGATGGTGTGTCAGAGCTGTGTTCAGACTGTGTAGTGTAACACACAAACAACATAAACCTTTTGCAGTCACCTGGGTCATTCTTTGCCTGGGGTTGGACCCCAGGAGGAAATGTCCCCAAGCAACATGTAAACACCACCTTGCAAGCATGAAAAAGTGTTTTGCTTGATAGACCCTTTCTGATCTAGTCACTAGGGGGTATATTGCTTCTTTGTATGAACACACCACTCACATACTATTAATAGGAATTACAAGTGTTTGCATCAAGAGAATCATATACCCCTAAGGAAACTGTAAATGGCCCTGAAGTCTTTCAATGCGTCATCACTGTAGCTTGCCAAAGGCAAATAGTCCCTCAAAGCCTGGAAAAAAATGTGTGTGTGGACACACTGTAAGTCCTAAGACCAGGACTGGTTAAGGGACTCAGAAGTGAATTTGGTGTTCTTTTACTTTGGTGTGATGCCTGTGCCAGTTTGCCCCACTGCAATGGCTGAAGGTCAGGTCTGTGACAAGACGTTTGGGATGGAATTTTTTCAATTTCACAGTCCATCTGGAAGAGTGCATTGGAACTTTGAAATATGGAAGCCTCAGCCCTTCAAATGCGTGAGATAAATCAATATTTGTCCAGAATTGTGGAAATGCCATGCCACTTATTTATAAAAATAGTAACATTTCTAGAATAAGGTCATCTAAAGGATCTTAAATCATTTTGCCTTCTCTTCTTTGGTCAATGTCCATCTCTGTGTTCAAGTCAGTACTTTACCTGTAAAAGCAGTGATTCTCCAGCTGGGAGACATAATAACATTCTGAATTCTCCAACCAGGCTTAACTATAGTAAAAACAAGAGACATTTTTCCTCTCCTTTCTTTCTCTGTGTTGTAGCAAGGTTAGCAGCTCAGCTTCAGGACCTACAGCAAAAGAACAGAGGAAACCTGCTGGTTCTTTTCACTGAACATGATGCTAAAAAAGGCAATCCAAAGTTTCAAACAAGATGCACGAGCAAGTGCATGGTTAGCTGTTTTGCTTCAAGACCTCTAGGCTGGTGTGCACCTACTTCCCTGATACCCCCACACAGTGTAGAGCAATGTCCTGTGAGCCACACCAAGGTCTCAAACTCAGTATAGGGGTTTGGACAGATCATAGGCCTGTTAGCTCTGGTGCACCACCACATAGTCATGTCTGTGCTACTGATCTTAACTACATGCAGCCAGCTCAGTCATTTCTGCTTTCCTTCACCACACCTCACTGCTCTGAGGTGAAAGCTGGCAGGCCATCACTCTGATGCTGGTTTTGCACCATTACTCCATGCCAGTCAGTGATGGGACCTCTCCTATTTTGATGTGACACCCATTTCCCCTTTAGATTAGGACATGTTTTCAGCTTTTGTTGTTTATTATTTTCCCCAAACCCTCCCTGTATGTGCAATTGGGAGGCTGCCAAATTCATTAAGGAAACATTTCTTTGTTGATCCTACTGTGTATGCAAAAGGTACAAAACTAAAGGTTCAAAATCTGTGAGACAAAACATTGAATTTATGAGAATTTTCAAGTCAGCTTCATGATTCTGACTCACAAGGTGTAGATATTTGGGGCTGATGATGTATGCAAGCCTCTTTCTGTGCCCTCCACCCCTTGCCTTTCACTCCCTCTCCAGCCTCAGCTTAACAGCTGCCTTAGGAATTTACCAGTTGGGCTCTCTGTTGTTACAGCAATCATGGTTAGCTGTTTTTGGGGATGGGGTAGCTGCATAGTGGTCTGGGTAAAAGTTTCCATGGCTATTTTGAAGCTGCGTGAATTACCAGTAAACTAATAGCTGATGATTTCTGAGTAGCTGATTTGTCTGCATGTTCGTAAGTAGGAACGCAAACTGGCTTCATTTTTCCAGTTTCATTTTGCATGCTCTTATCCTCCAATGTGGACTAGGGGCCCTGCTACAACTCAATTTAATTTGAAACAGCCAGCCCATTAGGTCTGGAAAGCTGACTACTGAGTCAGTTATGTTCAGAACATTTTAAAATGCTACTCTGCCCTGGTACTTACCCTCATGATGGCTTCATGCCACCCACTGGCAAGATGCAGCAGGCAACGAGAGTAAACACAATGCATTTTTTTAACATGAGATGGGCTTCCTGGGGGTATTTAGTGCAGGTTCTGACCTTAACAGAATCTGGTCAAATTCCATAGGTTTTCATGGCATCATTCTGAAATTATTTGTCTTCAGTGGAATGAAAAATGTTTTTTGGAGGTGGACTTCAGGCCTTAGAAG
The DNA here is from genome assembly GCA_009867235.2 of Psittacus erithacus. Classification (NCBI taxonomy): domain Eukaryota; kingdom Metazoa; phylum Chordata; class Aves; order Psittaciformes; family Psittacidae; genus Psittacus; species Psittacus erithacus. The sequence goes on from WYDI02040321.1 coordinate 74,374, forward strand.
TGACATTCTTGTTCACAAAGGTGCAACTCACCCAGCACAGGAGGTCTGTGCAACTGCACTGGGCTATGAGGAACAGCTTGAAAGGCAGTAAGCCAGTAATCTTTCTGTGCACAAGGCAAATTAAGCAAAAGAAGAATTGTGAAAGTAATGCAGAAAATATTTTTTAAATTGGCAGAACCCCATGTTATGTGAACATTTTCTAATTTACATCAATCAGGCCTCGATGTTGCTAAGAAGAATCCATAGTACAAATTTCTAGTTAAAATTTTTGCACCACTTGAACAACAAGGCCAATGAAATCACTGTGAAAAAAACAAAAGAACAAAACCCTGAAACAGACCTATGAAATTAGTGGCAAGGCAGTACTTTTTCACACAGCACATGAGCAGAGGTCATTGCCACAGAATGTCTTATGGCCAGATGTATAAGAGATAAAAAAAACCCAAATCACCTAATAAGGTGGAAGAAAGTTCTGTCAAGAGCTATTGAAGCTGATGGCCTTGGTGTGACATCTGGCTCAGGAAATCGTCAAACCACTGATGGCTGGACTGTGGTAAAAAACTCAACAAGGATCATGTTTTCCATTAGCAGCTGCCAATAGTAACTGACAGAAAGGATACTGGGGAGGGTGAAACCCTAATGTTGTAAGTGTGGATGCTTTATATTCTCCTGAGAAAAAGATGGAGATTCAGATGGAAAGCTGGTCTTCCTTTATGCATTGTGGTGCTCTTTATCAGTATCAGAGTGCTTAACTAATTTATCTTTACCTTATTACACCTGGTTTTGAATTTTTAAAGTTAATTTTGTGAACTAAAATAGCAGAGATTTTTACAATTACACAAAAATTCAGTTAGCTGCCTAACTTCAAAATCCAGGAGGACATTCATGGTTATGTTTCTTGCAGAGTCTGGAATATTTTTTTCTTGCAAAATAATATGTTTTAAATGATTTTGTTTGTTTGGTTGGTTTGTTTTGGTTTCTGTTACGAAACAACTATTCTAACTTTGAAAACTTTCTGGCCAGAAAACCACCTAATGCCCAAGTAGCCTTACTCCATAAATATGCTGCATCATAACATCTTTGGAGAAAGCTCTTGCAGATCAATGTGGCTCTAAATGTTAGCCCAGGCTCTGTGTAGCGTAAAGGTTAATATTTAGCAGCAGAAAGGAGATTATTCCTTCTCTGTCCCTCTAGTGCCCTATCAAGGCAAATTTTCTGTGGACACAACATGGCATACTCCTATTTGGCTTCTGTGGGAGTTAGATCTCTGTAAAGACTTATGCGGTGAAGTCTTAGAATTAAATGGCCAGTTACCGGCAGAAGTAATTTTCCTAAGTGATTTTTAGTCTGATACAATTTCTTCCAAGGGATGAGAAGGATCTCTGGTTTATGCACAGGTTAAAATTCCCTTTATCATGAATCTATAGGAGAGATTTCCAAAGCTAAATGGTAAATTATACCAGTCTCATTGACAGATGAATAAAAGAGATAGGTTGGCATCTTTTTCTGTTTTTCAATAACCTTTGCTGAACTTAATTACCTGTAAATTATACAACCCCAGGGCAGGCTGGACAATAGAAAGGAAATCAAGTTAATATACATACACTTCTGCATTAGCAATCACAGTTGTGATCAAGCAGCCTGATTAATTTTGACTTGGCATCAGACAGCAGCTGGCATGTAAATTCTCCAGCTTGTTTTCATGACGTCTCTGTGACTCAGACCTACTGCATAGCTTTTCCATTCAGCAGTTGACAATAAGAACTGAATAATCCTTCTTCAGAGATTTGGAGGGCAAAGAATAGGCAATGCATGCTGTGTTCGGCTCTGCATGGAGAGGATAGGGAAGGGCCTTCTTTTAATGCTTCTGGGCAGTGGCACAGCTGTCACTGCAGACAGGAGTGGGGCACAGCATAGGACAGTGGCTCTTGATGCACTCCCTGTTGCTGCCAAAGTACCAGCCAGGTCTCCCCACATGGGCTCCTCCAAACTCTAAAAGGGCAATATGACCATTATCAACCCTATAACAAATTCCCTCCATTCTTCCTTTATCCATTCTCTGCTGACTCAGAGCTGTGAAATTTGCCACAGTATTCTCTGCTTACCATAAATCATGAAAAAGTGCATTGATCTGATGTCTGCGTCTGGAATAATCTCTTCTAAACAACAGAGCATTAAACACTTACAGACACCATGTGGACTGGAAACTCATGCCTTTTCTCGATGGAGAGCTGGAAGCTCCCCTTGCCTTCTCCCTTGATTAATGTAAGGCATTTATTTCAAGTTCTGCCTAGATTTTCACTACCTCAGTTTATAGGAAGGCTGGTTTATATCACTTCTAGAGCTCTTACATTTTCCCAAATCTCTCCTCCTCCCTCGTGCTTCTACTAAGAATCCCCTGGTGCTGAAACAGTTTGGCTTTGGGTGAATACAAAGACATCGGGAGAATACTCATGCTGATATACAACTTTTTCTGAAGATGCGGTATAAGTACAGTCCATGTCATTCTGTGATAGTTTGGCTGTAGCTCTGGCTGTCATTTGGCCAGAGCAGTGAATCACCTGGCCAGTGCATGCCAATGAGCAATGTGACCTGCAGCCCTTTGCTTTCCTCAGTGCAGTCTCTTTTGGTGTGATCTGCCAGCTGCAGTTCCGTGCTTGTTTAAAATGTGCCTATTTCTGATCCTTCGGCCTTGCCTTGCTGCCATGGAAAGGCACAGGACACCCAAGGAGTCTGGGGGAAAAACAAGAAAGTAAATCGCTGCATCACAGTGCGCAGTAATGAAGTCAGTGCTCTGCTCTTCCTCAGCAGATCATTACAGTGGTTTGCAGCTGGAAAATGATCCCCTGCTTCCCCACTGCATGCGGTGCCCTTGGAGGTTGCTGGGTTGAAGTTTGCAGGTGCTCATCTGTGGTGCCTCCAATGTGGGGTTCTGTGCTCAGGGTAGAGAGTGTGAGATTTAACTCCACGAAGCACTCAGGCCTTGTATCAAAAGAAGTGAAGTCTTGCATTTCTTTCAGTGCCCCTCAAAATTATCAGTCCAGATGCAGAGCCAGGCTGCAGGACCAGGGAGCTGGTTTGGTAGCACATGCAGATGATGTGATGGCTGAGGTTGACTCCAGCATGGCCAGCTGCCACTGGCCCACCTGATGCTGCCTCTCTCTGTGTTCTGCTTCACCCACATACACCAGCAGCAATTTGTCACTGTCCCTGCTCTCAGTGGTATCCAGGGGCTGAGTGTGGTCCCCTCACACCTGCAGTGCCCCAGGCAGGTGGCTGCCTTGGCTGTCAGAAGTGGCATTCTCAAATATCTGGTTTCGTTCCAGGGTGGTTCTCTTTCTGGTTCTCTTTCCATTGACGTGAGGGCACTGTGCCCTTGACAAACATCTATTTTATAATGTACTTAAACAAACCGGCCCTGCAAAGTTCACCATGGCTGGCTGACACCTGGCTCACCTCCAACAAGCATGGTGAGATGAAAGCAGTGTTGATGGGCTTCTTCCTTTACATTCTCAAAGATCTTGTCCCTTTGACAAATGAGCTCCTTGTACCAGATGGTGGAGAAAAGGACTGTGGTACATCATGAGGAAGGGTGGAGGGGATAGACAGAGATGGAAACAGGGATCTCGGAGAATAATACATGTGCACTGTAGAAATAGAGATCATACTGTTTACGGAAAAGAGCTATGGAAACCCAGCATGAATGTCAAGAACCAGATGCTTGGCCTGCCATCACTCCATGCCAGCCTGGGAGTAGATGACAGCTGGAGCACCAGAGTTGCAGGGCACCTGCTGGGACCCCAGGGCTGACGTATGTGCAGACAGTGTAAAGCACCTTCACTCTCTAGTGTCACTGACCACAGTTTGCCCCAACCAAAGATCACATGTCCTGAATCATTGCAAAGCTCTGCCTTGACACTCACAACTTTATCCTTGGAATTTATTGTAGGTAGCACCGCATCTGCCCCCTGAGTTGATGCCAAGTCAAATTCAGAGGGCTGCCTCATCTTTTGCAGGAGCGAGGGTATGGTGGTAGCTCTGATTAGGCAATGATGGGGGAGTTAGTCCAGCATCTGTAATGACTGACTGGATTGCTTCAGGATAAATAAGGCAAGGGGTTGATCCTATATTTCAGTGTGTTTCTATCCTGGTGGTTGCTCTTTCCTTCAGTTCCACCTTCTCTGTGAGCACAGCAGCCCTAAATGGTCATGAACATGACTAAAAGATGCCAAAATTATGCAGTTTGCTTTGAAATTACCTCATCAAAAATCACTTGGTCTTTGTTTTGTTGTTAAATTTCATGCATTCTGAGAGCAAGTTTGGAACATTTTTTCTCCTCTCTCATCCCTTCATTTCTCAGAAACATGGAAATACACAGGTATCTTTCTTTCTGAGTACAGGCAACAGTGCCTTTCTCAATATAACAAAATACTGCAAAAACATGTGTCCAGATTTAGGAACACCAGCTTTGCTTGCTGTGTTTTGAGGGGTACCACCAAGTGTCCTTAAGACTAGACACCTTGTCCCTCAAGAGCATAAGCTGAAACCTTGACCTTACACGTAGCTGGAAGCCTATGTCTGAAACACGCAAATAGATACATGAAGGTGAGTGGAAGCCTGCAGCTGGGTACCCTTCTTGCCCAGTCCGGAAATTGACAGGCTGTTCTGGAAGTCCTGAGGTGTTTTTCTTTGACTTTAAAGATGGGTATAGGTCTACCCATTTCACCAAAATAGAGCAGTCCTAAAGCCACACAGGTTAGCTAGTTTGAAAAACTCATTAGAGAGGTGGTGGGGTTGGGGGGAAGGTACTATGGTTGACCCAAGAGTAATATTTCATACTTTTTGCACTTAAGTGGAAGGTGAGTGAAAGCGCTTTGAGGGAATTTTGCAAGGAGTGTGCCTGGCTTTCATGGTGGTCCAGCCCAGTGCAGAGAGTTGGCTCTTCCAACACATACTCTTCCTGCTTGACTTGAGGTGCAACAACCTTAGCAGGCATGGAGCAGAGGTGGTGGTGTTGTGGGGTGACACAGCCTGAGTCTTTTCTTGGAAGTGGGTCTGAGGAGAGCTATAAACTATATGCTGCCATAGGTTGATTCAAAATAAACCCATACCGTGTGTTTAAAGTTACAGGGAGGTGTTGAAAAGCAAATGCCAACATCTGTGCCCTAAGGAAAGTGTTGCTTGTTGGTAGAGACCTTGCAAACTATCCTCTTCTGTGCAGTTACTGAGCTAGGATCTGTAGTCAATGCAAGATGATATATGTGTGTATAATGAAAGAAGTCATCTCTCAGTGCCCCTAAGGTCCCAGCTGGCAGGCTCTGCTGCCAGGAGGGGGCCTGAGGCCTGCCTAGGGCTGTACAGGGCAGGACTGCACTGATCACTTTGAAAAGAGATGCTTTGCTTCTGCATCACCTAAATATGCTGCTTTCTGCAGGGAAGCAGCAAGGACCCTTGCTGCTGGTCACTGCTGCTGCAAGCCTAGTCTCTGAGCCTGCTGTGTCAGCTTGTCCTTCTCCAAACGCAGTGCTTTCAGTCTCCATCTTACGAGCATCTGAATTCTAAGGGCAAAAGCAGCTAGGGTGAAAGTGACATGAAGGATCACTGTCAGAAGTCTAGCAGCACTGTGCCTTATACACTTAGCACCATCTTTTTGTCCCCCTTGCCTTAAGTCCTTCTCACAAGCAGCTTCAGCATGTTCATTTTTCTTTTGTCCTTGCCAGACACTAATAATTAAAGATGATGAAGACTTTTGTGTAAACCACTCACAGTTCTAGGAAAAAATGAAAGTAGAGCCAATCTTGGGAGTGAAGGACTGCAGCAAAGTACTTAAAGCAGAGATTTAATATGAAGCATATGTGCATTCCTGCTGAAATCAAATAAAACTTATTGAAGGCTTTTCTGAAGCGCAGCCATCTCATCTGCCCAGGTGCACCATGCAAAGGCAATGGGAATTACTCACATTCTTAGAATCAAGAAGTGTGCTTTGCCCCCGATGGACGAGGGTCTATGTGCCCTGTTTACAGGAAAGTGGTTTCAGAAATAGCTTGCACAAGTGTTCTGTGCTGTTTCACTTAATGCACATTTTCTGGATATCTGCATATGCAGATGCTTGGGCCTTGTGCATAGGCAGCAGATATATTTCATCCAGGTATTGGCTTCAAATGGGCCTTCAGGTGGAATCATATTTGATTTCCCAGACCCTGTTTTCCTTATGTAGTGAGCCTACCTCCAGATTTCTGAAGCAACAGTTAATGCCACAGCATGGTACACAACACATAGTAGCAGGAGGTTGTTAAGTACTTAAAAGAGCTAAAAAATTTTGTAATGAAAGAAGGTGAGATATCCATGAATAACAACAAATGTGATCTTGGACTATTTTCTTTTTTCCATTTAATTTCTAAAAACGAACCTTAATTATTAGTGATTTCTTCCATCTGCTCCCAGATGATGTTCACCATTTCCTGTTAAATCCCTTAGGCCTTTGAAGGTCCTCACAAGATGTCACTCTGCCCAGTCTACCATTCTCAGCTGCTTGAATGACAGCTTAATTCTTGTGGTACAGATCCTGGCTCATTGTGCTGTTCACAATATGTAAGCCCTGAAGCGCTATTGAATGCTGTAGGCCGTATACAGGCATTGGGCAGATGAGAGAAAACTGGTATGAATACAATTTAAACTCTGATGTACCATATATGATGGCAAAAAATAACGTGGGTGTTTGGAAGATTTATAGGCTTGGAAGGTTTGGGACCGCATGTAGCTGATGGCTTTGGCTGAGCTCAGTGCCTTGTTGGGCTTCACCAGGCTGAAGAAATGTTCACTTTTGCGGGTGGAAACCTCTCCCCTCAGGATACGGTCAGGAAAGAGAGTTGATATGTTACTCTTGTGGTTGGGCAGTGGAAACAAGTATACCTGCCTATAGGTATGTCTGCCCTGGCTTCCCACTGGCAAGTGCAGGTGCTCCCATTGGGGATGCTCTGCTTGTCCCAGGCAATTGCAAAAGGAGTGGAGCTGGGGCCGAGCTCACCCCCCTGTTCTGGGGAATTCTGAGGCCTTGGTTTCATTAGTCACAAGAGGAAAAAGCGTGTTATCTCCTCAAATGACAGAAAACAATTGGGTTAATTTGAAAAATGTTCAAGCCTCTGTCTTATCTCATCTTGCAATTCCTTCTGTCCATATTTTATTGTCTGCTTTGTGCAGACACACTGGAATTAAAAGAGAAAAATAATTGATTACTGTAATAACATGGAGCTTATTTTAAATCCAGGCAGCTGAGACCTAAGGATGAAACCATCTTTGAGGTGCTCATGATTTTGCCCAGATAAAGCGATAAAGGAGCCACTTCAGATCTGATGGGCCAGACTTTCATCAAAGCACATTTCATGGTGCAAATCATTTTTATGTGTTTGCTCTTCTCTGTGACACAAGTTGGAGATCTGGTCTATTATCCCCAGGGGTGAACTGAGGAAGAAAGAAAAAAGAAAAGGTGCAAACATGGCAGGTCCCCTGCCATGGTGTGGGGCACGACAAGATGAGTGCCAAAGAAACTAGGCTCACTGGACATGACTCATCCTCCACATGGCTTGGAAACACCAAGGTCCACTGGAGTATGACCCCTTGTGCGCTCAATGTAACTGGGATCGCCCCTGTGGGGCTAAATTTGCGTATTGCCTTAAGTTTTCAGATTACCAGCTCTGAGGTTACACTAAAATCCTTTTCCTTTAAAAGACAGAAATGCAGCTAACGATCTTACCCTTTCCTCAGAACAGCAGACCAAGTTATCAATTTTAAATGCAAATATTTATTATCCACCGCTAATTGGGGATTGGGTCAAAGAAAGCAAATGTGAAATTTAATGAGACCCTGTGTTCAGCAAGTGCAAAGCCACTCATTTCACACAGCTGAGGAGGAAGGTAGAAATCAAGTTGCTTTTCATGTCTAGATCTTAAGAATACAAGACAACAAAAATTGTTACTGTGAATAATCAGAGCCCTTTGCTACTGAGTTTAGTTGCCATACTTTCTGGGTTTTTCATCCTGGCAATTATCTGTAGGGTCAACATGGTTTTGTCTTGCTGTCTTGTAAATTGCGTGCTTTGTCTTGCAAGCTCTTTTACCCTTTTATGAGAAAAAAAGACAAATTTTAACCAAGATAGATGGTCTGTTGAAGGGATTATTAAAAATTGGTCTGGGGTCTTGTGGGAGCAACACAGTAGCTGCAAATTACAAAAGAAAAGTACATGCAAATCCAAAGCAGCTTATTATTTCTTCTGCATTTGCATGAAAGTGTATAGATTGTGCCACTTATACACAGTGAAATAAATGAACTACCAACCAGCATGAAAAAAACTATTTTTTAGCTCTTCTAAATGTTAACTTTTCTTAATATATTATTTTCTTTAATCTCAAGTACATATTAACTTTCATAATGAGTATAAGCTTGGATAGAATAATCAGCATTTCTACAAGTTGTCACAATATTGAATATTCAAATTTTAGGTACCTGAAGTCAGATTTTTATAGGTAATTCTATCCTGTGTTTTGGATGTAAGAATACGCAGTTGCGGGCATTAGCAAACTTGGGGCAGAACGGATGGGAAAGAGGAGAAGGTTAGGATCCCACCATCTGTTGGCACAGCCTTAGCTGAGCTGCTATCTGGTTTGGTACGCAGAACAGCAGTTTGCTACTTACTGGCCAATAAGAAAGACAGAGGCCACAAGGTTCCTCTTGGAAGGGCTGAGCCAGGGGCTAGCTGGGGTCTTGGCCACCCCTGTGCCATGTCCACAAATGTGGGGCACCTGAAGAAGAGCTGAGGAACAGAGCTGAAACATGCTCAGTAGTGCACTTTACTAAGGAGAGTACAGGCGTTTAGACCAACAAGTAAATTTGATCCCATAGAGTCACTCAGCACATAGGCCTCAGGTATTTTTCTCATTTATACTTTTGACTGTTGAGTCCATCCAGAATTTTCTTTGTTTTACCATGTGGCTTCATCATTAGCACCTTCATCCAGCTGAGGGCTGTGTGGAATGTGGAAAGGATGGCAAGACTAGCTACAGTGATGATACTTCAGTTCTACTTCAAGTGCCAGGAGATGGTCTCTGTTGCTGGCTAGACGCCGCTGATGTAGGTAATGATAGTGGAGAAAGGCAAATGATCTGTTTACATAATAAAAATATTAAGCTCATTGATCCATGAGTGGTTGAGAATTAACAATGCCACAGATGCAGAAATAGGACTATGCTGCTTTGAGGGATGGCTGAGTGCTCAAGGCTCTGGATTTTCATCACCCAGGTGCAGAGCTGTAGCAAATACCCCGGAGGAGGCAAAACCAGTTCTTGGTAGACTGGGCTGGAGGCAGGCATAGTCAAAGAAAGGCCCCCAGCTTTGTTGATCAAAACACTGGCAAAAGAAAACTCATCCAAATGTGGCCCAGGTTTTTAAACTCTCTAAAATGATTGTGTACTTTCAAGGAGTGAGGACAGCTGGCCTCCATTTCCTAGGTATTGTAGTAGGGATCAGGGACTAATTTTTGTCATGGTCTGAGTAGTAGGAGCCTAATTGCCCTCAATGTCCATTTCAAAATAATTGTAATAATCCAAAACTTTTCACCAGATACTGAAAATGCAGGGCAGACATTGATTTCAGATACATGTATAGGAGTGTTTCATGTCTTCACACCCCTGAAGAATGAACCAACAAATCCTCAATCCAAGAAAGAAAAAAAAAATCAAAATGAAAGAATGGAAGAATACCAAAATTATTTAAGAATTCCTATTTCCAACAAAACTGGATTGTCCTCTCAGCTTTATTGGAAAAAAAAAAAGATAAAGTAAAAGGAGATGTTTTAGTGTGTTAGTGGACAAAAGGAAACTAGATCAGCCTGAGACTGCTGATCTGTTTTGCAATGAACTGTGAAGCATTCCTGTCCCTCTGTGATAGCTGGGCATTGCTGGAATGAAGACCTTCTGTGCTGAGAGTGAGACTATGCCCCTCAAAAATTCAATTTTACAGGAAGGGAAATTATTCTCCCCATTGCTCTATCTGTCATCTAGATAGTGAAACAAGATGTTTTAAGTAGCCATTTTGTACCAATGACCTGCTGCCCTCAACTTCCTGTAGCCCTGGGAAAACCCTTGTCATCTTTGTAAAATCTTTGTGGGCAATTATTTATGCCACAGCTTTGTTGCACTGCATGGGCTGGAATCAATCCAGAAGCAAAATTTCTACACCAGAAGAGATTTCAGCACCTCAGTCCTACCTTTTTTTTTTGCTCAACATCAGAACTCAAAAAGTTGGCATTTACTACAAAATTAAGTTCTTCATATATTTAAATTTAGAAATGCTAAGAATGCCTTTAAATGAAATATTCTATTTGTAAAAGGTCTCTGTGCCTTGTATGGTTAGGCGTAGACATCTTGGTCTGACTTCTTTATCATTCAACTTTTAGGTAAAAACATAACACAGCATAAATCATACAGGCCTATCTTGTAAGAAGCCCCTGGTTCTACAGTTTTCCATTGAAAGCCATAACCAGTGACCAAGTATTTCTCTACTGGCTTTTTTATATTATCAGATCAGTGTTTTCTGACGGAAAAAAAAATATCACCTGGAAAATTTCCAGCCAGTGTTTCTGGAAACAATGTTCGTGCTGCTGTGTCCATCTCCTCTGAGGTCAGCAGGTTGGTTATTTATTGGCAGGGATGTATGACAATGAATATGTCCCTATGTAAGTCAGTTATTTCAGCTATTTCAAAATCAGCAAAGTTTATTTAGCACAGCCATGAAATCCAAAGCTAACAGAAGGTAAGCAAAATGTAACCCTGCACAGGCTATGATGACTATGATAAACATTGCTAGCCTGGCTTGCCTACAAAACTGGAATCAAAGGATTTGCCAAGCCAGAGGAGCCTTAAATAGCCCAGAGGCCTGGTGCAGTGGGGCACAGCTTCCTGGGGAGCCCTTCACAGGCTGTCTCTGTGGCCTCATGTGTCAGGAATCGCTGGGCTGCATCCAGCAGGAGCAGGCAGCAAACCTCTGCCTGCTGTTGGAGTGGCTTTTCAGCGCTCCCTCCCTGCTGCAGTGGGAGAGAGGGCCTATAGGCCTTCCCTGGCTTTACATAAAAGTGTTATCACCCTTCATTAGCTCCATGTCTTATGTGCACAGTGGTAGACAGCTAAACTGTACCCCATCAGTGAACTGCCTGCTTCAGCTGCCCTTCAGCCAGGGAGTAACGGCATAGACTAAGAGCCCATTACTGTTGACTGTTTGGTTTAAACTGAATCTTAATTTAGACCTGTAAAATATTCTGCTAAAATGCTGTTTTAATCAATGTAGATTAACATGTATAAATAACAGGGAAATAGTATGTTTGCATCAATTTCAACACAATTGTATGTATTAGAAGACACCTTCCAGCAGAAATGCTCGCTTTGAGGGAGATGTCATACCTGCTGCGAATCCCACCCACCGTATGCTCTCTGTTAATTCTCTCCATATAGTGGCATTGTAGATGCTGTGTGGTGACACCAAGCTCCACTGGAGCAGTGCCAGCTTGAGCCAGCAAGCAGTGGGTGAGCATCTCTCAGGAAGCCAGTTTATGGTCATGCTGAAAAGTACCTCAGAGGGCTGGCCTGAAGGAAGGCACAGGAGCCCGCAGTTATGAACAACTATGGGTCTATGCCCCACCAACTCAACCCACAACACAAATCTTACACAGATGAGCTGTGAGCACCCAAAGCACATTTCTACTCAGTGTCAGAGACGTGGGGCACAGCAGTAATACTTCCCTCACATCCCACACTGTGGGTCTGACCAGTCCTGAGCTGCCAGCGAGCTTGCAAGGACAAGTTACTTTTTCACAGATTATTTTTTGAACAAAAGTGGGTGGATAAAACAGGTCTGTGCCAGTTCAGAGCTCCACAGCCCTGTGAAGGTGATTGATCTGAAAGTAAAGCACCAGCAGTACAGGTTTAGCACCTCAGATCTGGGGCCCGTGACTGCTGGTTATTCCTAGACAGACACTACCATGAATACCTTTACAGATCTCATTTATTTGGTTACATATTTCCTGCCTGGCCACAAGGCAGGAAGGCCAGTTATCTGGTTTGGGGGTTTTGAGTATATATATGAAATCCCTTTATCTAGGAGGAATCAGCCTTTTGCTTGCTACTGTGCTAGTGTATTAGTTTCTCTGGCTGAAAGAAACAAATTTTCTTTTGAACACTGAGAAGAAGTCTGAACTGTTCTGTGCACTGAGTGCTGTGACTGAAAGATGATAAAAGCAAGAATGATTTTGTATGCTAAGGATCCAGCCTTGTGCTGACAGCTTTATACCCATGCCTAATGTCCCACTGATTGCCCCGGACTGTCCAGTCTTTCCCTTTCTCTTTGCTAGGCTGCCTCATGCCTGTAGAATGGAAACTCTGTTTCTAAATCAGATTGTTGTGGTGTGGAAACAACGTAAGTTTCTAAAATATGTCTGGAGGGCTGTGTACTTGTTTATTTGTGTTCATTATCCCACTTTAGTAATTTTCTCAATTCCTCCTTCTCTACCTTATTCTCCCATTCTGGCACAGGCTTCAGGGGCAAAAATGAACAAGATTCTTATTAATCAAAGCTGAATGTAGAATCATAGAACAGTTAGGGCTGGAAAGGACCTTAAAATCATCTAGTTCCAACACCCCTGCCATGGGCAGGGACACCTCACACTAAACCATGTCACCTAAGACCCTGTCCAACCTGGCCTTGAACACTGCCAGGGATGGAGCATTCACAGCTTCCTTGGGCAACCCATTCCAGTGCCTCAC
>WYDI02040323.1:0-13855 GCA_009867235.2 Psittacus erithacus
CCCTGTGCTCGACACTGGTCAGGCCGCACCTCAAATCCTGTGTTCACGGCCGGGCCCCGCGGCACCGGCACCTACAGGGCCGTTGTCCCGCTGAGGCCCCTCGAGCCACGGAGGGCTCCGCTCCCCTCGGCACCACTTCCATGTCGGCGGTAACTGGAAGCTAAAGCACGGAGCCGGCCCAGGAAGGACAGCTAGTTTTCTGCAGCGCCGGCTCTTCACCTGCTTCGCCCAGAGCCTTCCCAAACACGCGAAATAACACTTACCCTATGAGAACCTGTCAACTGCCGCTTCAGCCTCAAGGTTCATTCTTGCGTCTATCCTTGAACCATTCATAATTAGGGGAGAGGGCGAACCCAGTTCTCCATCTACCACAAATTATGCAGTCGAGTTTCCCGCATTTGGGGAAATCGCAAGGGTCAGCACACCCGGAGTGCAAAGAATGAGCCTCGCCCTGGGAAAACCACCTGCTTGATCATGGTGTCTCCTCTGCCAGGTAAGTATAACCGTGGCCTGCGCAGCCACCGCCGCACGCCGCGAGACACACACACACCTCGCGGACACCGCAAGCGTTGCTACTGCAAGCGCCCCGCACCGCCGTGCCCTTCTCACGCCTCTTTCTGCCACCGCACAGCGCCCGTCTACGCCCGAGCCCAACGGGGGCTTTGTTTTCGTTTGTGTCTCGGGTGTCCCGTGATGCCTCGTGGTGCTCGTTTGCATGGACACGCCCCCTACAGCGAAGCCCCGCCTGCTGTGCGCCCCCGGAGCGGGTTGGGAGGGGCCTCGTCGGGGGGCGGGGTCACCAGACGGAGAGGGGTGTGTTAGCCCCGCCCAGTGGAGGCGGGACTTCTGTCAGTCATGTGGCTGGGCGGGGCGGAGACGTGGCAGCCGCCGCGCTGGGCACGTGTGCGCGGCCGCAGCTAATCAGCGGGACCCGCCGGCGCCTCGGGCCCGCCCTCTCGGCGGCGCTGTCTCCCCGTTCGCGGCTCGGCGCAGATGGCGGCTGCGGGTTCAGGCTCGGTCGCAGCCGGTAGCGGCCGGTGGGAGGTGGTGCGGAAAGGCCGTCGTCCCGCTGGTGGCCCCGGCAGCCGCCGCGCGCTGGGTGAAGCTAATGCCGGCCGCACTCTTCCCTTGCCTGGTAAGAGCGGCGGGGTTGCGCGTGTGCGTTGGGCCCAGTGCGGGAGGGACTTGGGTGGGTTGTGTGGGGCCTCTTACAGGCTCCGTGGTTCGCGACAGGGTCTGGCTGGTCCTGTGCGGGGCCATGGGCCGGGGCTGGTCTTGGGCCTCATGTTTCTCCCCTGTGTTGGTGCAGTGAGGCCGTGGGGGGCAGCCCAGTCCCGGGGGCTCTTGCTGACTGTGGGACCAGGGTGGGCCTGACCTGCATTCCCTCGGGGTGTCAGACGCAGGCCTGGCCCTGTGTGTCAGTGCTTTCCATGGAGCCTTCTCTCATCTTCTCTTTTTTCTAGCACCCATTGCCACAACCGACACCATCTTCGAGCTGGGCTTCGAGCGGGTGCTGAAGAAGCAGAACAAGGAGCAGGTCCCTCCTGCTGTGGCACCTGAGCAGCAGCACCGGAAGCAGCATGCAGTGAAGAGCACAAAGAAGCCAGCAGTGAATGCCACTGTGGTCAAACCAGGCAAATGCCACTCACTGGAGGAAGCCCTGAGGGCTGTGAGTGTCCCTGGCCAGGCTGCACACCCAGACATCTAACCCATCTTAGCAGAGCTGAAGCTCAGGGTTTCATTGTTCCCTACCTGAGGTCAGCCAGCATTCTAGCAGCCACTGCTTTGGGAACAAAACCTTGAGTGCTTGAGGTGTTGTTGAATGCAGTACAAGGAGAGCAGTGCCCTGCTTTGGTTCATGGCTTCTCTGTGCTGGGAGACCCCCAGATTGCTGAACACATGCAGAGGGGATCACTGCCACCAGCTGCATCCCAGAGTAGTCATGTTTGCTGGGGGAGCAAATCAGGTGGTGCTTGGTGCTTTAGCAAGCACCAGGCTGGCCCTGGAGAGCTGTCTTGTGCTTGAAGTTGTGCTTTTGCTTTAGGCAGGAGACAGAAGGATGGGAGGTGGCTAGAAAGGAATTTCTGGTTTCTTTTCTCACCCACTCCCTGTCTGCTGTCTAGGAGGAATCCTGAGAAAACATCCTCCCTGTCCTACCGGCTGAGGTCCTGAGGAGACTTTTCTGCTCCTGCCTCTCAGAGTAATTCGTAGAACTAGTTTCTCTTCATCCCACTAGTTCTGTGGTGGCTGAGCAGGGAAGGGGTTTAGGTTTAGAATTAATGTCTGTTATTTCTCTGTGTGGTGGCAGATGTTCCTCAAGGACTGCCGCCTGGGCCAAAGCATGGCTGCTCTGCAACTGCTCTGCACAGCTCAGCAATTATTGTGTGACTGTTGCTCAATGAGCTTTGCTGACAGCATCATTTAGGTTTTTATTGTGTAGCAGCAGCTGGATTTTTTTATTCCTCTTTTCAAAATGCTTGCTGAAATAAACCCGCAGCAAAAGGGGCCCAGCTCAGATTTAAGAGCATGCCAGAGCTGAAATCTCATGTACAGAAACGTTGGACTGTGAAACCTCAAACATCTGTCTGAGTCGTGCTTCACCTCCTGAACTCCCCGAAGTGGGGACATGGCGTCTGTCCCTGTGAGCTTGCAGCTAATCTGAGTTTAGAAGTAAGCAATATGTGTGTTCCATGAGGGACAGCATAGGAGAAGGAAGGTGAGGAGCTGTGAGCTGCTGTCTGTACATGTGGCTTGTCTATGGCAGGTTGTTAATCAGATAGGTCTGACCTTGGCTGTTTGCTCCCTCCAGGACCCTGTATGCAGAGTTGCCCAATGATGCTGACACAAACCACATGCACCAGAATAACATGGGACTGAGCCTCTTGGAGCTGCAGCCTCGAGCTGCCTCCTGCTGCAGACTGCCTCTTGACAGTGCCAGTGTGCTCCTGGGCAGTTTGCATGGAGCTGGCTTCTCCCAGGTGATGATCACCACAGGGTGGCACAGCTGGCAGGAAGGCAGAGAGCAGGAAAGCCTCAGCATATCCTGGGGTGGCTCCAAGGAGGAAGATGAGCTCATTCCTGTGCTGTTCTCATCCTTCTAACCTCTCCACTCTCTTTCCACAGCCCTTTCAGCACTGGGTGCCTGCATTTTCCCCACAGGTTGTGTTATTCCTTGTTAGCAGTCTTTGCTAATCTGAAGAAAATGTGTTTCCAGTACCAAATTAAATGCTGTTTCCAGCCCAGTGCTCCCATTTGTGTTAACAGGAGGTGGACTGGGGCAGACAGCTAGGGTTTTCTATGTGGGAAGGGTAGCGTTCTTGGGATGAATGAGGGGAGCATTTTCCTCCATGTCCAGCAGCCCCTTTGGACCTGAATTTAACTTTCTTCTCCTCATGCTTTGTGCTCAGTTTTGTGCATCCTGTATTGAATTTGCCTCTCTGTCATTTCCAGCTCGACTTGGCGGACCTGCAGAAGGAGCTGGCTAAAAGCCAGAGCGTATTCCCTGAGAACCCGTCTGTCTGGGTGAAAGACCTGGCCAGCTACCTCAACTACAAGCTACAGGCACCCCGGAGCGATCCCATGCTCAGCCAGCACCCCCACGGTCAGTGCATGAACCTGCCCCACTGCAGGGATTTGGGAGTAGGAAAGACATGAAACCATGTCATCAGCCGAATCATCAACAGATGATTCTGTGATATCACAGGATGGTTTAGGTTGGAAGGGACCTTAAAGCTCATCCAGTTCCAACCCCCTGCCATGGCAGGGACACCTTCCACTAGACCAGGTTGCTCCAAACCCCATCCAGCCTGGCCTTGAACACTGCCAGGGCTGGGGCAGCCACAGCTTCTCTGGGCAGCCTGTGCCAGGGCCTCACCACCCTCACAGGGAAGAACTTCCTAAAATCTAATCTTAATCTCCCTTCTGTCAGGTTAAAGCCATTCCCCCTTGTCCTGTCCCTACAGGCCCTTGTCAAAAGTCTCTCTCCAGCTTTCTTGTCAGCCTCTTTAGACACTGGAAGCTGCTGTAAGGTTTTCCTGGAGTTTTCTTCAGGCTGAACAAGCCCAGCTCTCTCAGCCTTTCCCCACACAGCTGCCCAGTCCTTGAATCATCTTTGTGGCCCTTTTCTGAGCTCTCACCAGCCTGTCCACATCTCTGTTGTAGAGTGGGGATCAAAACTAAACACAGTATTTCAAGGGTGTCCTGACAAGCGCTGAGTGGGAATTTGTCTAATGTAGAATAACTGAGGAAGAAACCACTTGTTGACTGTGTAGGAGGACAAGGAGCTTCTTTGTGACCTCCTCATGCACTGGGCCATCTTCTGCAGCTGTAGCTAAAAGTCTCATGAAATGTCTCTTGCTAAACTCTTCTTACTCTCTTGTGCTGGCTCCAGACTACCCTTACTGCCTCGTGAGCAAGGAGCTCAGGAACATCATTAGATCTCTGCTGGGACGGTCGTCCAGTGTGCTGGAGCTCTTCTTTGACCACTGCGTTTACACCATGCTGCAGGAGCTGGACAAAACCCCAGGTAAGACATGGTTGGTGCAAGTCTGGCGCACTGACACACTCGCTGTGTTCTGTTAGTGTGGCCATTTGGTGCTGGGGTTTCACGACCTCAGGAGTGCCACTGTTTCTTGCCACCTATTGTAATAGCTCTTCTGTGGAGAAGGTGAGGTGGGAAACTTCTCCTGTGTATCTTGTGTGCAGTGAGGGGCAGTTCCTGCCCAGCCTGCTTGGTGCTGTGGTGTTCAATACTGCTGAAGCCGTGGAGTTCTGAGCTGGAGCAGGGGATGAGATAAGAGCCTGGCTTGGTGCTGTTGTGGGTTGAATTGCAGACTGAAGGGTGTGTGGTGGAAGGTGCCTTTCTGAGGGCTTTCACATTGTGGCATGTGTTGCTGCAGCTTTTAAAACAAGGCCTTTATAAGCTTGTGGTCACACAAGCTGGTGTGTCACCGTTCTGCAGTTAAAGGTGTCTCCTGTAAAGTGACAGGTCCCATCCAAGCAGCTGTGTGGGAACAGGCTGCTGATCGTGCCCTCTGAGCGCAGAGCACGCAGATGCCCAGCAGTGCTGGCAGCCAAAAGCAGGTTCCTGAATGACAGGAATGTCCTGAGGTGTCATACAGAATCCCTAAGCGCCCATTTCAGTACATCCCCACCATGCTGCTGGCTACCAGTAGCTTTAGCACCCAGGTATTGCATGTCCCCAGGCCCCAGCTCTGTGTATGAGGCCACCAACCATTCCAACAGGTTTGTTTCCAGCTCAGAACCCAAGCGATCAAAATGACAGTTGCATCTGTGTGTAATTCGGGCAGGTGCTTGGCTGACAGCAGAGCTGTCACAAGGTCAGGCTGCAATGGAGAAGAACTGAGGGGCTTCATCAGGTGCTGTGGCTGCACTGGCCTCTGCTGCTGCTCTTGCATCAGCCCCACAGCACCTGAGAACCCTCCTTCTCTCCTGAGCATGAACAAAGGGTAACCAAGCCCTCGGAAGGGGCCAGACTTGGGGCTGTGATGGTGCTGGTTACGGTGCCTGCTGTTGCTGCTTCTTTGGAGGGCAGAACTGGGCCTCTGTAGATTTAGGAAGCTACTGATTGGTTTCCAAGGGTCAGTGGGGTCTGCCCTTTGCCTGCGGGCTGGAGCCCTGCGGGGCAATCCTCAGCAGAGGGTGAGTGGGGAGCATGACCCATGGCACTTTGTTGAGGCCTGGAGTTCATTAGCCATGGAGCTAGGCAGGTCAGGGCAAGGGGGTGTCCCCCATCATGTTCAGGGAGCATCACAGTGGGAGGGAGGCACTTAAAGTGCTGTGGTTGAGAAGGGCCCTCGTATGCTCTGTTTCAGGGGAGTCTTTGCATGGGTACAGGATCTGCATCCAGGCTGTGCTTCTGGACAAGCCCAAGATCGCAACGACCAACCTGGGCAAGGTGAGCTCGGTGCCTGGTGTTGCTGCTCTTCCTCCCGCCCCAGAATCACCTGGAGTAGCCAGATGATGGGCATCCATTCCCATTAACTGGAATTCCTTTGAGAGCTGTCGTGGTTGTTCCACGTACAAAGCCCTTTCCTCCCTGTGCTCATATCCCATGTGCAGTGATAACAAGTTCAGTATCTCCAGTGCCTCCCCTCCTTCTCATGTGTCAGAGATGCTGTAAGCACCAGTGTCCTGCTGTGTCTTTAAAGACCTCATCCAAAGCTGGTGCTCCTGCTCTGCCACTCTCAGAGGAGCAGGACACAGTTGGGCAGCCATGGAGCAGGAATGAGGGTCTCTGAGGTCCTGCTCCTTTGAAGCAAGCAGCCGAGTGGGTGATGGCTGCAGCTGTGTCTTGGCTGCTGTCCAGCACTGCATGGTGCTGGCAGCTCTGCTCCCTCAGAGCTGGGGTTTGGGGTTCTGGCACAGCTCTTGGCCTCACCTGAGGGTCCGTCCTGGAGGGCTGAGGCTTCTGCCTTGTCCCATTCCAAGGGCTGCTCTTCACCAGGCTGCACAGCCCAGGGCCCAGTGCAGCTGCCCTGGTCCTGTAGCACTGACAGCTGCATTAGCAATGTGGCTGCAGGCTCGTTCACAGTGGCATTGTGGTGGGACAGGGTGAGGCTCTTCCTGACTAATGTGTCTTGTCTTCGCCCTAGTACCTGGAGGTGTTGCGGTCCCACCAGAACAAGCCAGCGAAATGCCTCACCGTGCTCTGGGCGCTGGGACAGGCTGGATTCACAGATCTCCACGAGGGACTGAAAGGTGAGAGCCCTCGTACTCATCCCCTGGAGGGCTCTCCTTCTTGGGGAGCAGGATGAAAACTAGGGCAGTCGCTATACTGCCAACATGTCTCTGCTCCCACTGGTGTTACTGCTCAGTTGTGGGGTCCAATTCAAAACACTGAAGTGCTGGAGAGGGGCCAGCAGCCGCTGCAGCTGCCTTCTGATGCAGGCACAGCCAGATGCTCATTTGGGAGCAGAATTATGAAATCATTTAGGTTGAAAAAGACCTTTATATCACCGAGTCCATGAGCAGTGGTGTCCCCCATACCGCAGGGCCTGGGTTAGGTTTTCATGCATGGCCTGTCACGTGTGACGCTGCTTGGTAGTACCAACTGCTCATTACACCCTGTGCTTGGCTTTGGTCCTTAGCCACATGTGTTAGAGGCTGGTCACCACTGCACAGGGGAGTGACTGGTGCTGAAGAGTGTTTATAGGGGCCTAAACACTTGGTGCTGAGCGTGGTGAAGAGCTGCGTGAAGTGGTTAATTATTTTTGAGAAGGCTGGAGATGTCGCAAGGAGCACATTGCTTACAGAAGTGCGAGTTCAGATCTTGTGCCAAGCCTTGGTGGCCTCTCTGTGGTGACTGAAGCTGACCTTATGGACATAAATTGTACCTTGTCTCTGGAGAGCATTTTTCCCTGCTAGGACAGGGAAAATGCTGGGTCCCAGG
This sequence comes from Psittacus erithacus, assembly GCA_009867235.2. Lineage (NCBI taxonomy): Eukaryota > Metazoa > Chordata > Aves > Psittaciformes > Psittacidae > Psittacus > Psittacus erithacus. Next base: position 7,412 of record WYDI02040323.1, read on the forward strand.
AGGAGCCTGGCAAGGCAGGAAGTGTGCTGCTGTGCCGTTCCTCTGTGAGCAGAGCAGGCAAGATAGTGCGGCTGCCCTGGAGCTCTTCCCAGGGCTTTGTCTAGTTTGTCTGCCGGGTGTTTTGAGTGGGGAAATAAGAGGATGGTTTGTCCTGGGTTCAAAGACAGCTGCTGTCCTGGCATCTGAGTGTTCCTCTGCATTTTGGTTTCTGCTTATGGACCAGGGGAGCACTCAGTGTCACTAAGGGCATGGCAGGAGCCCTCCTGCGCCCCAATCTGACCACTGCCTCTCTCCCACAGTGTGGCTTGGTGTCATGCTCCCAGTGCTGGGGATCAAGTCTCTCTCCCCATATGCTGTATCCTATCTGGACCGTCTACTAATGTGAGTTACACCTTGCTTTCAGTGTTGGGGGGGTCTCTGTTAAGAGAAACAAACACACACCTGGGCTGCTGGGTGCAGTGTGACTGTGTCTGCATCGTGATGGTGAAAGCAAGCTGAGTGTGCATGTGGGAGAGTTGCGAGTGAATGGGTGTGTGTATGCTGCGGTGGGCTGGCCATGCAAGTCAGTTGTCTCTGGTGGCTGCCCAGTGTGCTGGCATTCAAGCAGCCTTCACAATGACTCCTGATGGTGTTGAGTGCCTTGGTGGCTGCTGATTCTGCAGATGTTCTAAGGAAGTGCCAGTGCACAGGTTTCCTCCCTGCTGCTGCTGGTGCTTTTCCTAAAACAAGGTGATGGAGGGGACACGGAGCCCTTCCCTGACTGGCTCAGGTCACCCCATGAGGCAGACAAGTGGCTGGGCTGTCCCATGGCTCCAGCTCAGGGCACCCTGTACCAGGAACAGGCTTCTGTTGTGCCTGCATGGCTCACTGCCTGCCCCCAGGAGCTCCTGCTCTGAGTGTGGGTGGTGTCTCTTCCCTGTTGCCACCAGCTCCTGCAGAGCACGGGCATGTTGAGGCTCCCCACCACAGTGAGAGGTGCTAGCAGTATCTGCCACTGCAGGCAGATGGGCTTTTCCCTGTGAGGAGAAGGGAGATGATGCTTGGTGGAGGGTCAGTACAGATGGTTCTACTGGCCTTTGTGCAGGTGAGGGCAGCTGGTGGCTCTGGCACCCATGGTGGAAGAAAGTCTAGTGCCACACAGTGCAGATAGCTGGTGGGGAAATGGGACGGCCAGAGCATGGAGGGGTTATCCCCTGCCCTTCCAAATGGCTCAAGAGGTTTTATTTAAGGTTTTGGTTTTTTCCTTCTGCTTTGCTGTACCAAGAATGTTGTGTTTGGTTTTGCTGGAGAACTTTATGGAGATGCATTGTGCCAGACTTCACAGCTCATCCCAGTCATTCTGAACCTTTATTTAATTAGTTTTTTTATAATCTGTTTTCTCTTCTTTGCCTGCACTTCATTAACGGGCAATCCCAGTTGCCAGCTTGCCAGACCTCCCCTGCCTGCAGCCTCTCAGGGTGGGGAAAGGCCACATGAAGCCCTGGGCCTGGTGCCCAGCACTGGCCGGGCAGAATGTCCCCGAGTGGCAGCGAAGGCAGATGACAGCTGTGGCCAGAAACCATCCGGGTGTCCTGCTGCAGAGAGCCACTGGGGTTTGGCGAGGGCAGTGCTTCCCTCCCAGGCTGCATTCTGCCCTGACATATATGTCACGGCTCATGGGGTTTGTTTCTACTGCACAGGATGCACCCAAATCTGACCAAAGGCTTTGGTATGATTGGACCCAAGGATTTCTTCCCCCTCTTGGACTTCGCCTTCATGCCCAACAACTCACTGCCGCCCAGGTATGCTGATTCCGCCTCAGTGCACCCCAGTGCAGGCTGTGCTGCCTGCAAGGCTGTGCCATAGGGTGAAGACCCTGGTCTCCACAGCCCCAGTGCCCTCTCCCATCAGCCTGCAGGAGCAGCTGCAGCGGCTCTACCCTCGCTTGAAAGTGCTGGCATTTGGTGCGAAGCCAGAGACAGTGCTGCACACCTACTTCCCCTCCTTCCTCTCGCGAGCTACACCAAACTGCCCTCCTGGCATGAAAAAAGAGGTGAGCCTGGAGGAGGGGTGCACCACAGGACCGCTGGTCTCTGCATGTCACAGCCACCTGGGAAGGGAGGCTTGAGCAAGGCCTGCAGAGCCAGGCACAAGGCAAAGATGGTGATGGCAGTACAGGGTTCCTGCTGCTTGCAGCCAGGGGCTGGGAATGTCAGATCCATGAGTGGTTTGGTGCCCTGAAAGCTGGCTGGGGTGAGAGCAGTGAGTCAGCAGGGGTTGGGGGCTGTCAGCTGTGCTGGTGTACAGCCTGCAGCACAGTGTGCCCAATATGGTGGACCAAGTTACGTGTGTCCTGGATCAGGTGGAGAAAACCTACTGTGCTCTTCCCAGCTCCTGACCTCCATGAGCCAGTGTCTGAGCCTGGACCCCCTGAGCTTCAGCGTCTGGAGACAGCTGTACACCAAACACCTCTCCCAGTCCAGGTCCGTTCATGCTCTGAGCAGGGCCAGCAACAACCTGCTGGCATTCAGGAGCATATGAAATTGCTTCTCAATGCTCCTGACTGAGTCCTGGGTTCTCTTTCCCCCCGTAGTTTGCTTCTGAACCATCTGCTGGAGTCCTGGGACAGCAGCAGCCAAAAGGTAGGATTAAGCTGTGTCAGAGGAGTTGCCTGGGGTGGGGAGAGAATGTGCCTGTGCTGCTGCAGGAGGTCCCTGCACGAGCAGCGTCCCCATGGGACCTGTGTGTGCCCACCCAGCACTGATCCAGCGGCTCAGCGGGTTGGCTGGTGTGGGAGCATATGCCTGCCAACTTGAGAGCCAGCACTCGCTCCAGGAGCGAGGTGATGTGCCATCCACAGGCGGGTATTTATTGCCCCTTTCCCTCCACTTGCTGTCTGGGTTCAGATATTCCAGATACCGCCCTGTTAGGCCTCGCTGTTCCAGTGCTGTGAGGAGCAAGGAGGTCACACTGACTGCAGCTTAGCAGCTCCCCTGCAGCTGCAGCCGCTATGGTGCTGCTGGCTCAGTGTGAGTGGGGCCATGACGCAGCTCTTGCTCTCCCCAAGGTGCGACAGTCACTGGAGGAGACAGTTCGCTCGTTCAAAGTAACGAATGAAGAGCTGGCGCCCAGAGGGGCCAGCAATGACCAGGATGTGGCCGCCTGTGATGCTGCCTGCAAGGTGAGGGATGGCACGGGTGTCAGCCAGAGGCCAGATTTTGGCTCTGTGCTGGGGTTGTGGTTAGCTTTTTCTCCTGCCAGCACACGCCAGGCCAGGGCCCTGCAGTGATGCATGCGCAGGATTCGGCAGGGACAGACAGTGCTGGCCCTGGTCCATCCTCCCAGCTGCTCAGCAGATGACACTGGTTTCCACTGGGAAGCTAGGGGTGGGTGGTGAGAGCAGCGGTGAGCGTGCCAGTGTGCTGCTGGAGGGAAATGTGGGTGAGCAGGAGCCTCCCTGGCCTTGGGAGCTACGTGGTGATGGGGTCTCATCCTCCCCCTGCCCAGGAGCTGCTGCACAAGATGAAGGGCCGGGGCTTCCCCTGGTCGCGGTTGCTGCTCATCCTCCTGGTCTTCGCGGCCGGCTTCCTCCTGCATGATGTCAGGACGCATGGCTCCTTCCAGGGTAAGGCTGTGGCCCTGCTCCATGCGGAGGAGTGTCCCTGGGGAACAAAACTTGAACGTTCTCCTGAGTGAAGCCTCTCCACAGCCTGATCATTATCCCACGTCTGTGCTGTTGGCTGCCCTTGAGCCACGTGGCCCCATTGCTCTTTGAATGGGGTGGGCTGTGTTGATCCAGACATTCTCGTCAGGCTGTAGAAATAGATCTCCCTGCCTGTCCCTTCTCAGGAGGGTTTCTCCCAGGGCTGCTCTGAGTCAGGTTTTCTCTCCATTTGGGAGTTTCTGCCCCTCTTCATCCCATCTTGGAGCATCTTGAGACCTTTTGCAGAGTAGTTGAAGTTGTGTGTCCCCAGAGAGATGCCTTGAAGATAGACAGCATGCCGCTGCAGGCTGAAGGGTTGCTGAGGAAGTATCTCTTGTCTCCTCCAGCCTCCTCTTCTGCTCGCCTGCTCCATTCCTCTGGTATCCTGCCAGCCTTACAGCAAGCCTGGCAGAAGGTCTCCTACTGCTGCCTCGAGGGTTACAGGTCAGTGGCACTGGTGCCGCATGGCAGTGTGTGTCTGGTGGATGTGAGGCTGTTGGCACAGCACGGAATGGTCCCTGTGGGGAGGTGCTTCTACCCGGCTCTTGAGCTCTCCTTTTCCCTTGGCCTGTGGCAGCAGCTCCGGGCACCTTTGTGCCTCTGTGGCTCTGCCGGTGGTGCTGGAGCCACTGGCGCTGCCGTCATCCAGCGCTCGCTGCTGTCTTACAGGTGGCTGGAGAGGACTCTGCCTGTCTACGGCTCCCAGGCAGCAAGTGTTCTGCAGCCACAACTGGAGGTGCTCTGGACGAAGAGCTGTGAGGCAACACAGTACGCATCTGAGCAGTGTTCCTGCTTGCTCTCCTGGGTCCACCACAGCCTGCCCTGCGTCGTGGAGTGGGTAAGGATGTTGCAGCAGCTGGAAGGGATGAAGAATGCCTGTGTGGCTGCAGCCTGCAGGGGGTGGTGAGGCTGAAGAGCCTGTGTAGGGGACAGGAGGTGGGGGGAGAGGCCCAAATGAGGAACCATAAAATGATTTGAGTTGGAAGGGACCTTAAAGTTCATCCAGTTCCAACCCCCTGCCACATGCAGGGGCACCTTCCATGAGAGCAGGTTGATCCAAGCCCCATCCAGCCTGGCCTTGAACGCTGCCGAGGGTGGGGCAGCCACAACTTCTCTGGGCAACCTGTGCCAGGGCCTCACCAACCTCTCAGGGAAGAACTTCTAATACCTCATCTAAATCTCCCCTCTGTCACCTTAAAGCTATTACCCCTTGGCTTATCTGTACAGACCCTTGCAAAAAGACTTACGTTACTACAAATCCAGAACTCTTACCCAGCCCACACAGGAAGTAGCTCAGCAGAGCAAAGCTCTCACCGCTTAGTCTGCACACTCAAGAGGTGCATTCTGTAACCTCCCTAGCACTGCTGCAGGCATCACATCCCATTGCCAGCCCCATTTTCCTTCACAATGTTCCTTTTGAAGCATTTCTGTAGTTCTCTCCACTGTGACCCCTTTGTGGTGCCACACACCACCTCAGAACCCAGGCTGTGAGGGCAGGGTTGGTTGTCACCTACATCAGCCTGTCCCACGGCTTATAAGACACCCAGCACCCTCAGTGAGGAAGGCGAGCCATCACAGCAATGTCTTTGTCACCACTCCTGGCCATCAGCTGCGAGCCCACTGGTGGGGGTGGCTGTTGGGTGAGGGTGACCTGAGCACAGCTGCCCTGCAAAGGAGGTCTCAAAGGTAACTCACCAGCTCCCTGAATATCAGCAGTTTGGTGGAAGGGGAGTCACTTTGGCACCCACAACGCACAGGTAGCTGCAGCTCACAGAGAAGAGGTGCAGGGCCCAACTGGTCAGGGGATAGCTCAATTCAGCACATCCTGATCGGTGTTGAGCCTGCACTGATCTCTCTGTTCCCGCAGCTCCAGTCCCAGCTCCCAGAGTCTGTGCTGCATTTCGCTGAATGTGTCAGAGAGCTGCTGCTCTTCCTGGTGCGGAGCTGCCTGCTGCCGCTGCTGGAGTGTGTGGCTGCAGCGCTGGAGCAGGGCTGGAAGTCCTGTGTCGACTCCTGCAAGTGAGCATCCCTGCCCCTCTGCTCCCACCAGGACACCCTGTGGGGTGGCCAGTATGGTCCCTGCTATGGCAGCAGAGGCTGTCTAGGTCCAGGTGGGGGGTGGCTCCTCATCTGCATCTGCTGAAGAGGCTGGGATGTGGCGCTGTGTCGAGGGGCTCCTGTACCCATCTTGTGCTTGTGACACTGGGGCTGGGTCACTGCTGCCTGTAACTTGTTCTCCTTGCTTTTCCAGTGGAGAAGTGTCATGGGACTGCCTGAGGGAACACCTGATGAGCTTTACCTATTCTTCTTGGATTTATCTACAAAACACAACCGTAGCCGTCAAAAACTGGGCCTTGGCTATGATTTCTGGACACTGATCCAATACCTGGAGGAGCAGAGATGTGGTTGTGCTGTCTCCTTGCCACCAAGGAATATCTCCAGTGCAGCTTGGTTGGCTGTGGGATGGAGATGCTGAGGGCAGTGCACATGAGGACTTTGGGCTCAAATCAGGGCTTACAGGCGAGGTTTTTGGGTTATTTTTTTTTCTGGGCTGAGGAAACATCCCAGGAGGTTTTCCACACTCTGTGAATTATCTCTGGTGTTTTTCCTGGCCCTTTCTCTAGGTCTTGAGAGGGCAAGTGGCCCGCACACCCCTGTACTTTGCCTACACCAAAGGATGGGGTGTGGACACCCCCCCCCCCCCCCCCCCCCCCCCCCCCGCCCACCACAGGAGGGGTTTTCCTTTTTTTTCTTTTAGTTTT
>WYDI02040325.1:1756-23471 GCA_009867235.2 Psittacus erithacus
CTTTGCTTTTAAAAAACACAATATATTGTAGGAGTCTGTAGATTTTTCTTTCATTTTACAGCTACTTGCCATCCAGGCGTTACATGCGTCATCATTAGAATGATGATGTCTTTAGACACAGTAGGAAAACTGTATCAAAATGAGAAAGATCTATCCAATATGCCTTATCCCTGGCAGTGTCCAAGGCCAGGTTGGACAGGGCTCAGAGCAACCTGCTCTAGTGGAAGGTGTCCTTGTGTGTGGCAGGGGGCTGGAACCGGTTGAGCTTTAGTGTCCCTTCCAACCCAAACCAGTCTGGGATTCTGTTATTTTATGATAATAATATGGTGGGTTTTTTTCTCTCTCCATCCCCTAATCCCATTTTTTTAACTTCATTAGTAGAGGAAGAAACTGAATGTCAAGGACTGAAGGATTTCAGTGTGCCAGTTGTCGCGAACTACTTGGCCAGTCCTCCATTCCCTTATGTTTACACCGAAGAATGCATTCCAGACAGCCCGGCAGAATCCCAGAATGAAAGCGCTTCCATCTCCTCTGCCTCCCAGTGTGAAACCAGCCCTTGTTCATCAGCAGCTCAGGTTGAAAGCATCTGCACCCCTACATCATGCAACAGCGAAGATGACTTGCCTGCACAAGCCGCTGCAGAGCAGCTGCCCACCTCGCCACCACCTCCTGCAGCCGTGGAGAGCCCCCAGCCAGCGGTGCTCAATGTCCCCCAGCCATTGGTATCCAGTGTTCCCAGGACAGTGGTACCCAACGTCCCCCAGCCAGTGGTCCCCAATGGCCCCATCTGCCCATCGCCTGCGCTGGCAGCACTTGAACAGGCCAGACCTCTGCAAACCAACAGTTCATCCACTGGTCCTGCACCATCATTCCAGCCCTTTTTCTTTACTGGAACTTTCCCATATAACATGCAGGGTAATGAAGTGTAATTTCTCATTCTTCTATTACATTCTGTTCTGTGGTTTTGTTACTGGGTCAAAGATGAAGGTAAAGAATCATTCCACTTTCTGGCTTGTGGAATAGAGGCAGAGATGTTGAATTCTTTGGCCAAAAGTACATCCTGCAGTGCTAAGTAAAATATTAGTGTTTTAAACATGGTAAAACTTTGCAAACCAATGGAAAGATCAGTCCAAGCAATGTAACAATTCAGATTTTGCATCATATGATACAGTGTCAAATACATTTCTGGTAGTTTGGTCACAACTTAATTTGGAATTGGATGGATTAGATTTTTAACATTATAAACATGTTTTCCCTGTGTATTTTTTGCTGTTCAAATGGAAGCTTCTGTTAACTGCTCAGTGAGATAAGTATAGCATTATAAAACCTGACTTCAAAAGATAATGGTAGACACTTTAGTGTTAGATTTGGGTTGGGGTTTCTTTGTTTTGGTTTGGTATTTTGGTTTTAATCTTCCTGTTTTCAATCAGAACTTGTGCTTAAGGTGAGAGTCCAGAACCTCAGAGACAACGACTTCATTGAAATTGAATTGGACAGACAAGAACTGACCTACCAAGATCTGCTCAGAGTGAGTTGCTGTGAACTGGGCGTTAATCCAGAGCAAGTCGAGAAGATCAGGAAATTACCCAATACACTCGTAAGAAAGGTAAGAATCGGAATCAGCTTCATTTGACTTTGCAGACATGAGAGAAGGTATTTTTGTAAAGAAAATTGACAAAACACGGCCTTGTGTTAAAACCGAACTGGTTTAAACTCACAAATCCAAAAGGATGCTGGGCTTTTCTTGGAACTTCGTAATTTACCTAAAACCATTCTTGTTGTAATAGAGGCTGAGTATGTCAGCTCCTATTTCAGCATGAAACTAGTACAGCTTGATTTTTTAATGTATCAGAAGCAGTGCATTAGTGTGCTTTTAACATAATTGCCATGTTCTACTTTACTGTTTGCTTGCCCAAAAGGAACAAATAGTAAGGGGGAAAAAAAACCCCTCAGATTGGCCTGTGAAGAATTTAAAGATGTCATTAACAAATGAACATGCTCTTCTGTTCCCAAAATACCTCCTGGGGTCTGGAAATGAAATGCACTTGGTCAGAACTCTTAGTTAAGTGACGTGCCTAAGTGCAGGCAAATCATCATGAGGTTCAAGAAGAAATAATTGTGTGGTTCAAGGAGAAAAAACCCCTAAATATGCTTTGAAAGAAAGAGCAGATACTGGTAGGATTTCTTCCTGTTGTTACTTATTCCTGACATTGGAATGAATTTGTGTGGAGGTATGACCTCCCTGGAGTTTTATTTTTTACTTCTTTGGGCTATTATCACAAATAATAACCAGGTCTGTTTAGGGTATAATGCGTCGTTCTGTCTGCTCTTTACAAGGACAAGGATGTTGCCAGACTTCAGGACTTCCAAGAGCTGGAGTTAGTCCTTGTGAAAAGTGATGGCTCTCCTTTCCGAAACACTGCATCCACTTTGATGGAGAGGCCATGCTACAACAGCAGAGCATCAAAGTTGACGTACTAACTCTTCCAGTGCAGCTGGAAGATGGAAACCTGGTAATTCTCTGATGCTGCTGCCTTTGGAAGGCAGTAAATTAAGCGTGTATAAAACCTTAAGTTATTGTTAGGGTTACTATTTTAACTAATAGTTTATCTTTTGTATTTAATATCCCTTTTGCTTTTATTTTTTTATTGATACCGGATTCAGATAAGGGATACCTCATTTGTCTACTAAAATCACATGCTTCCAATGTCTTTCAGTGAGGTTTATTGGTTGTATTTGACAACAGAGGGCAGGACAGACTTAATAATTATTGCTGTGAGAAGTGTGTTTACTGCACTCTTTGACCAAACAGGACTCATGGAAAAGATTCAGGAAACTCTGTGTGTGTGTGTATATTGATATTTTATTTTCTTTAAACTTCCTGATTAAGTGAAGTTAAACATCAGAGGGTATTTGGCATACAATGAACAGGTGCTCTCTATTGATGTAAAACTTGCAAGTCTTTGTATAAGTCAGTCAGTCTCTTGCCCCTTCCCAAAGCCTTGCTAAAGTACGTTGTCTTGCCTGGTGGGGCTGGAAATACTTAATGCTCTGAAGTGACACAAGAAATAATTTCACTGGGCTGAAAATAATGGAGAAAGAGTGTCACATTTAAATGTTTCTTTCCCATATTGTAGCTTAAGTGATGGCATCCTTCCACCTCCACAAATACAGCAGCCTCTTTAATGCCTCTTTAAGTCCCAAAGCAAGCTGAAGTGTCCTGTTGAAAGCCCTTCTGTTTGAGGAGCCAGGGAGGGGATCACAAATCCACGTCCATGGTTTTAATTAATTATTTTCCATGAGGATGTAAGGAGATTGTGCATTACTCCAAAGCCAGTCCTGTTAAGTCAGGTAACATCTTTATGGCCCACCCTCACAGACCACTTACAAGGTGCATGGTTAGTTTTTGCCCTGTGAGAAGCAGAAGCACAACAGTATACTCTTAAGATATCACAGCTGTGAGGAGCATCCCACACTCTTGATTAGCCATACTAAACCATTAGCAAATAACTAACCTGTAACTTTACATGTTGCAGAGTCTACTATCACTTTTACGTAATGTCCACAGTTTTAGCTGGGTGAGTGCTGAAAGGGCTGAATGCCTCCAAGTGCTTCCACCTCATTTTGGGGGCTAGGGGGAAACAAGACTGTGGTTAAACTACCTTAAACTTAGATTTAAGCAAGTCAATAATGAAAACATCCACTTGTGGTTTTCTGAATAGCAGGAGTCAGCATTAAAACACACCTTGAAGTCACTCCCCTTCTGTCTGAACAAAGTATTTAAGTTGCAGCATTGCAGGAACATTAACTTGAAGCTTTTCCTGTTACCATGGTCATCTGCAAAGTTACACCTTAGGAAGCATTTAGGGGTTTTTTTGTACCAAAAAACTATAATGATGACCTTTGCAGCAAGCCCCTTAACTGGGTATTGAGGTGGGTGAAAGGAGTTGTGTTTTTCTGGATAACAGCTGGTGCTGCTTTTCTTTTCCCCCAATAGTATTGATTTTCCTTCTGTCTCTGCTTTTTTAAGCTGCACTAGAGCAGAGTTGCTGCACAGCTGACGCAGTGTTTGTTGTTGCTGAGCTGGATTGAGGCGTTGATATTCAGACCATCAATAGTACAATCAGTGTGTTTTGGTAGGAGCAACATGGTTGCAGCAAGGTTAGCAAGAACTTTGTAAGAAGACCATACACTTAACTCTGGGTTCAGCAGTGCACCATGGTACTTAGGCTCGTAATTCTTATTTAGTGCAAAGTAATTACCCTTTTGCACTTGCTTCCATATACATCCTCTCACTTAAACTCTGCGAACCCACCCATCCTCAGTCTTGGCCCTCCTCTAGCTAGGAGCCAGGCTATTTTAGAGCCCAGTTCAACTCTTGGTGAGCTTAAGACTGTGACACAGTACTAAGTAAAATTTCCTAACTCTGGCTCCTGCTGTTGTTCTTGAAGCACAGGAGTTTTTACTTTAACAATTGTCTATTTATCTTTTCAGCACAGCTTGGAGTCTAGTTTAGATTACGTGCAATAACTGTCTGAAGAACAGCAGTAGTGACTCAAAGTTAAGAGTAACTAATTCTTTTTCAGCTCCTTTGTTTAGGAAATCAGTGTAAAGGCTACTGACCATGCAGCTACAGGAGCAGCTGTTTTAAAAGCTTTACTTGCTCTAGCATGATCTGACTGTAATAACAGTAAGTCTATGCATTCAGAGAAATATTTTTGTATGTTTTATGCAGTTTGATAAACTCTAAGGCACACTAGTGTTATGTTAACTGTGTTTTGTTGTTGTTTTTTCCTTTGAGTAATAAATGACTGAAACTAAGTTTACAAAACTTGCTGTTCTTCCAAGGACGACTTTGGCTTGCAGTACAAACTCGTACTGACCTGACATTGCTACTCTTCACCTTGATTAAAGTAGCAGTTGCTTAAAGTACCTGGATCTCTTCCTTTGTGAGGGGTATGTGTGTGTGGGGATGGTATGTGGTACACTGGAAAGGACAGGACACTAACCAGGATGGAGCAGCCAAATTTGAAGGTCCTGTAACAAATATGTGCAAGATAAGGTGCAAGACAACAATTTCTGGCCACTGAAAGTAACACAGCTGGGCAGTAGCTGAGTTAAGTTTCAAAAGGAAACTGAGGTGTTCATGCAATGTCTGCAGTTAGAACTTGGTTATGCTTTTACTTGCCTCACCTACATTAATTTTTCTCCAACCCCACCCCATCTCAACTCCGGTGCCCCTGTTTGGCATCTGCTTTACAAGAGTAAAGTTCAAAAAGGGAACAAAAGAACCCTGCCCTCCTCTGCACCAGGGGGACTGACATGCAGCTCCTTCTATAAGTGCACTTCCACCAGTAGCCAACAGTGTTTTGTTGATGCATGGCTGCAGTTACACATACAGTCAAGTCCTGAATACTAATATGAGTGATAATGGTTTTTAGATATGTAAATTCAATGCTTTACAGACACTTCACTGTCTCTGCTCACTAGTACACAGTGCAGTCCTTTCCCAATAAGAGCTATGCTCCCTCATGCTGCAGCTTCACAAGGAAGCATAAGGCATGGCTCTGCCTCCTTGTATCTCTCTGTACATGCTCACCAACTGTACGTGGTTGTTAAGTAACACTCCAAACAGATGCTGCAAGGCAGTCTGATGGCCAGCTGCAGCAGTGGCATCTGTCTCGCAATGCTGTAAAAGTCTGCTTTATAAAGGCTTAGGGCCTATATTTCTATTGTGAGATATCGAGTTTGTTAACCAACTGCAGCATACGCTGCACACTTTAGGAGACACAGACTCCAACAGCCATTACGCTGCTGAAAAAGCAGGCTTGAAACTCTACTAACTGATGGCACCAAAACATCCCAAGCCCACAAACACCACAGAATAACTAAGCATCCAAATTAATGGACTAAGCTTGAAGACAGGAGTAGATTTATTAGGAAAGAAACTTAGTTAATATTAAACGTCCAATGACAGAGACAATCGGCTTTGTAACAGAAATTCAAAGATACTTTATTTCCATTTCTCGTATATCAAGAAGCTAGGAATAGCTTAGTTGTAAAAATGGGATCCGGTTTAGTTCGATTCACACAAATACTAAACATTTATTCTTGTGTTTTAAAGTCCAAGAATGAAAACTCGCAATTAAACACTGAGCAAGCCACGTGTTCAGGTTATGTTGGTTTCTTATCTTAAAAAGTCTTAAAGAAAAGAAAAAGGAGACAGGACTTATATTCTCAGTAGCATTATGTGCTCTTATCAACACATCTTTCTGAACTCTCTGGGAGGAAACACCAGTCCTGAATTAAATCTTTTATATATATAAAAAAAAAATAAAATAAAAATACTAACTCAACTTTATATTTTTCTACGCCACTACAGCTTTCTTTCACCTCATTTTAAAGCAGATCTTCAGTTTAAGCTGTCTTCCTCTGTCTTCGCAGACTCTTCATGGAGTAGTCCTATAATGCAGAAGTTTGGGAAAACAGACAATTAGACAGCATTAAGGGCATTTTGTTGTCATTTCTATATACTGGCCCAGTTGTTAGCTGGCAGCTTAACTCTACAGAGATGTCAACATGACTGGCTTTAGAAGCAATAATGTAGCATTAATGGTTTAATAATCAACATTAAGTGTTTAAGACTTCCTAGCATAAATAATAAAGCTACAGTAACAAATTATGTTGCAAGAAGCTCATTTATCAGCTGTACTCTCCATTGTTAGCTCCTTATTTGAGGAATACAACTAAAGACCTTCTGTAAGAGTAAGAAAGCCAAGTCAAGAGTGAGGAAAAAACTTCCAGTTTTCCTTTTAATACAGTATTTGTTATTTCCTAGTGTTTAATTGTTTCACTTCCAGCAACCAGTTTTTCAGCACACATTATTGCCATGAACACTGTAATCATGTGGTGGCATCTGTCTCTGCATTTAATTTGCCTTAGAAGTCTGTTATCAGCCATTCTACCTCTCTGTATTATGGCTGACTGCAACTTCTCCTACACAGTAGGAAATATTAAACACATACCTCTTAAAGACTTGCATTGCACTGAAAGTAACCTGTAGTGTTTATTGCATTTTAAACTCTTTAAAGATATCTAATTCTGGGCAGCACTGCATCCCTACACACAGTTGAAAGAAAATTCCATTCTGTTAACATCGGCTTTTACAGTATTCACACAATACACAAAAGGTCCTTTTCACTATCTTGAAAATCAAAAAAAAACAACACAACAGTAAGCTTAAAGATTACAGGCAACAGCATTCAAACATGGATGTGGGTAGAGAAAGGAGTACCTGGCATGAGTACCTGCTTAGTTTGACTGAATCCTTGATTTTTAATTTGGCTTTTCATGGGCCGCTCACAACACCAACGCTGTGTGAGGTATGGTAGTCAGCTGCAATAATTCATAAACCCTACACTTCCATCAATCCAATGCTACTGGCTCTCGAGTTATAGAACAAACTGCATTAGAATGCAAGGCAATAAAGCAAAAAAAAAAAAAAAAACTAGAAACATCCTTGACAAAGAAACACTAGCAGTTTATATGAGAACAACGTAGTCCAACATGTGCCTCCAATATTAAAGTATTAAAGCAAAAGGTTCTGCTGATGTACCAACACAATATGGACTTAAATACAAAAACAGTTCAACTTTTTTTTTTTTTAAAAAACGATAACAAAATCCCTAAAAAATAAAAAAAGAGGAAAATTAATTTTGCTATGGTGACCATATTACAAATATGTCCCAAAGAGGCACACTAATGGGGGGGCACGAGTCTGCTACAAAAGAGCTGAGACAAAACAATGTACCTCAAAATGTTTTGCAGGACTACACTGTCTTTTCCTTCAGAAGGTGCTTTAGTATGTCTTCTTACTTGGCTTAGTTCCATCTTCATCTGTGCATACTTACGCTGCACTGTTAAACAGTAACAAAAAGCCCTAATCAAAGTTTGAAATAATGCACTTACCTCTGTCTGATCTGAGGTCATATCAGATCAGTTTTAATTGGACTGAGTGTCACCTTCAGATTTAATGTCTTCACTGGTCCCATTGACCTCATTCTTAGTATCACTCTCCTTCGAGTCTGTATTTGTGTCTTCACTCTGTTTTTCTCGACTACTGGACTTCATACTACTTTTTTTATCATCAGATCCCCTCTTTTCTGCCATGAAAGAAGACATTGACCATGGATTTCAAAGTAAAAAAAAAAAAACAACAAAACATTGCACATGTGAGATATAGATTGCATAAAAAAATTGGACAAGTACTTCTATAGCAGTAACAGTAAGTAGTACTCCAAAAGTTACAGAAATTGGCTTCAGACTACCAGGCTGGAATGGAGAGGGTACCAAAAAAAGGGTAAAAGGGGAGAGCAGAAGGTGGGGAAAAGAGAAAGGACAGAGGCAGCTACTCAGCTCTCTGCTGAAACACAGGAAGTGGGGTAAAGAAGCACTCAAGAAGTTAGGCAAGTGTATCATTATGGTGCATGGCTTCCTTACTTATCATGGGACTCTTATTTCTCCTCCCCTCCCCCTCCCAAATTTCAATTTGGAATGCATATGGCTTCTTTGGTTCACAATTTTCATTAAATACAGCTCTTCAAAAGAGAATCCAAAAAGAGTGATGGGACAATGCATCATTGCATTATCAAATACATTAATACAAAATCCAGCAAAACCCCAAACAATCAAATACTTGGGGAAACAATAAGAAACATCAGTTTTGAAGGTGGGAATCACAGGGACAATCAAAACTAACTTTACTGCACGGTTTGGCACATGACTGTCAGCATTATTAATTCTCCATTTTATAAAAGCAGCAAGAAGTTATAATCCACTCATTAAAAAAGCTGGTGGGGGGGACAGTTTGGAAGGTAGATAAAAAGTGCCAAAGGAACAGCAAGATGGGAAGGACCCCACAATTTCAGACTGAAAAGTCTGCTGCAGTGCTGAAAACCTCGTATTTTCCTCAACCATCTTCAAAGAAGGAAGGAAGCCAGAAAAACATTTCCATGGCAACAAACCCATTCAGTATTAGAGCTGTAAATGCAGTGTTTGCAAATATCATAAAAATATCATTTCTTTCTGTATTATTTCACACCATAGCAGTCAACCTTTGATCAGGAGAGACACTTTGGAGAGACAAAAGGAAATAATCCAAAAAACCAACCTCTCAGATGCCATCACACAGAACAACATTCATGCTCTTTTTCCTGTTTATTCCCTGCTAGCCAGGCAATCAAAATGAATCATATAAATGTATCATACCCCCAACACAGGAGCACATAGATCAAGCACTCTGACAAAGCTATGTTAAATAATGTGGTCACCTAGACTGGCAGAACACACTTTTATATTCCAGAAGACAAAGTAGAAATTAAGCTTTAAAACAGAAGCAACATCTCAACTTGGTTTAAAACAGAGTATCAAAAGGAGGGGTGAAGCCCCTCACAGAACTGAGGGCAACTGCCTAAGGAACACCACTACTAAGGTTTCACCTGAAGCAGCACATCCAGTGCCTGGTGCCTGGAAGAAGCGGGCACCAAGGTCAAAAAGCTCACTGAGGAACTAATCATTTTGTATCTGTCTGCCCTCAGTTTTGAACTCCGCAGGTAGATTTGCACTCTAACTAACCTTGTTAAAAAGTCTTCTTTTTGTGTCTTATAGGTATCTCCGATGCACCCGTAGATCCACTGAGGAATAGTAGTCTTGTTTCCCCGCAGAGGACTAGTAGTCAGCCCAATAATCTTATCTTCTGTCCTATGTAGATATGGTAGATCTTAATAGCCCTATGGATGTGCAGTGTGCAGGGTTTTGTGTCTTGTTTGTTTCTTGAATTTGGTCAGGAAGGTTAATTTTGTTTAATGTTAAAAAAACTCCTATTAAACTGTGGTATGAAAGATGAAACTCTTTTAAAACCCTTAATAATAAAACAGGTTTACCATAGCAAACCTCCAGTGTGCCAAGCAGGACTGAGAAAGTGTACTCAACAGATAGTCCAATGAAATTCTTTCAACACCTGGAGTATCTGCAAGCAGTTAAGTTCCTCCTATTTTCTACCAGTAAGATTTCTTTCTTTAGGAGCACATACAATTCGCTTGCTGTTGAAACTGGGGGTATGGTTTCATCTGGGATCTATTAGGTATAATCATGCAATATTGACTTTGCTTTCTGATTCAACACATGCACATTTTTCCAATTGAGATTATGTGGGCAACTGAGATGTATTTGGGAAGAGTAAGTACCAAGATAATGTGAATGCAGAAAAACAGTCAAACCTAACATCCAGTATTACTGAGGGTTGGGGTATTCTGACTGTATTTGCTGAGGTCTAATCACCAACACAAAACCACAATCACAAGCGTAATTACTTTTATATAAGTATATGAGTCCAGATTATGGAAGGTAAAGAGCCAAGTTAAAGTGGTCTGAAGGCATGTTCCAGTATTAACTCTCCATAAAATGAAGGTACATACAGAACAGATGTTTTCCGACTCTTAAAGAAACCCCCTATTTATTCTACCTACTCCAAAGTTAGTTCCTTGAACACTAATTGTGTTCTGAGGGTTTATATTAAGCTAATGCTCAGCTGGCATTTACGGCTGGTTGGCTCCCTCCTTTAGCAAATGCATCCCTGTTCCTGCAACTTGAGACAGAAATTAAAAGTGTCTCCATTTTTACACATACCTTTTTCTCACAGTCTTGAAGGCTGTTATATTCTGAATTTTCAAAGTACAGCACTAATTTAATGTGTAACAGGAGGCAAGTCTTGGGCAACTGAGCCTTGCTTTTTGTCCTGTGGGGATTCATGTTTATAAAACAGAGATTTCAAGATGAAAGGCACTATACCATAAGGAGTTTCAGCCAGGCCTTTGCTGCTTACTTTTATTAATTATTGCTCAATGCTGGATATAAAGAAAATTAGAGTCTGAAGCTAGTATTCCCAACGGAGCAGTAACTGTAATAAGACTTAACTTCCACATTACTACTTTTTGTGTAAACAGCAGAGCAGGTAACCAGCTTCAGATACATGAACCTCTAAAGCTGACTACTTACCTACCTACAATGCCACACTGCAAACATAAGGATGTAATGGTGTTTACATTTCCATCACAGAAATTCAATGCTTGCTTCTTAAATACTCCTGGTTTGGTTTTTCCCCTCTTTTTTATTAAAGGTTTTCCCATCAAAGGGAAAAACACAACCTTCCTCAGCATTACAGTCCTGCTCTAAGGCCTATTTGTGCTTCTACAAATATTAGGACCATATAGTCAAAAAGAGTAATTGATTTTCCCAGGTGGAATTTTCATCACAGCTCATAGCATCATCTCACTGTTCTTATTTCTGGAGGAAGAAAGGAGCAAGCAGCAAATAAAATATCCAGCAAGGAAATTGGTTAGAGTTAAAACTAAAAATAATAAGATGCTGAGGAAAGTTCTCTAGTTCCTCTATTTATGGAAGGATCAAGGAAAGACCTGAAAAGCCATTAAGCTCAAAACCAGACCAAATTTGAATAAAAATAAGAACACAGTTATTTAAATGCACAGATACACACAGAATACTGAATAGGACATTCTTCACCAAGTACCAGAAATCTGTTCAGAAAGCAGCAAAAAAGGCACAGTATCAGGTAGGAATAAAGCAACAGATGGACAGATATAGGCTACAATACTGAATGAGAGTTTAAACATCAGTTCCACTGCCAGTGAGCAAGCAGCTAAAAACCACTTGCTTGGAAAGAGCGAAGCAAAACGAGAGAAGAATCGATACTAAAGATCCACCACAGTATAAACCAGGGAAGTGAAAACGCTCCAAGGAAGTCAAGCAAAAAAAATACATGAAGCATCACCAACATTTTGGGATCTGCTGGATAAATATGGGAAAGTAAGGGTAGGGCAAACAGGCCTATGCAATCCAGAAACATGCACATAGCACCTTTCATTCCAGAGAACCTCAAGAGTACCTTAGAAAGAGAACAGACTGTTTCATCCACTACTGACGGTCAGCTCAAATAGTGAAGTGGGGCGACTGTTTCAGACTGGGCATTAGGCAGCACCCCAACAGAGCCAGCAGTTTAGACCAGAAGTTAGTATTACATTCCTCTAGAAGACTTTTAAAGGGGGAAATTCAGCAATAACAATGAATTAGTGTCTTTTCACAGAATGCAAACCCGTAGCGTTCTCTGTGCAGCCTTTTTTAATCCTACTTAAAGGTAAAGCTTTTGAACACCAGCCTTTGGTGAAGCAGTGAGTCATCAGCAATGATGCTGTGTGTGGCATGAACTGCTATAAAAGCATTCCAAGGACTAACAGAGCATTCCTTGAGACTCACCTGAATACTGACAAAGCAAATCTCACTCCATTAAAACAAAAAACACAACAAGGGGGAAGGATGGGGAGAACAGCAGGAGATTAGGGAGAGGGCATGAGATTGTAATTTAGAGCATTACAGAAAGTCTGCAAGATTTCTCTTGGACTGCATTCACAGATTACAGAAAAAGCACTGTTGAAGGAAAATAAAGGCAACATGATAGTGTAGAGAAGTAATAGATGGTACAGGTGAAAATCCAGCTACCAATCTCCCACAAAACATGTACCAGAAAAGGGTAACTACAGCAATATCTGCTAATAGCAGAAATAGAAAATACTCACTCTTATGAAAAGCTGATTACAGGCTTACGTTTTTCTGAAGGTAAATAGTAAACAGGTCTTAAGATACAACACAATCTTACATTTTGCAGACAAAATGTTAAGCTTTTAATAACTGCTGAGACAAGTAAGAGGTGGACACTGGGGTGTACGTATGCACACACGTGCATTAACAATAACTGGAATGAACAAAATGCTTCAAATTGGTTAACAGCAACATATACAGCTTATAAAACCAGATCTGGTTTGATCCTAAGAAGAACTTCCAGTCACTCACTAACTTAAAACCTTTTGAGACTTTAAGGAAAGAAATGAACTTGATACAAACTGAGTCTTTACACAAACATACCTTTTTCTTTTGACTTCCTGTCTTGTTCTCTCTCTCTGCTTTTGCTTCTGTGCTTGTAGGATTTCCGCTCCCGGCTTTTTGATCGTCTCCTGTCCCTGCTGCGAGACCTATGTTTTCTTTCTGATCTATCATGACTTCTGCTTCTTCTTCGGTCACGACTCCTTAACATTCAGAGAAAATTACAGAGAAGAATGTGAATGTCAGCTGGTTATTTTCTCAGTAGTAAAACTACAGCACTTTCTAATACGCCAATTATTTGCAGAAAACAAGTATTTAAAACAAGCCTGAGCATACTGTATACTTCTCAGTACGTAGGACCTGGCTTCACACTGCCTTCCTCACTTAGCCAAAATACAATCACACAGCTTAAAAGCATCTACTACCAGGAATCAAAGACCAGCTTCGGGAAAAAGCAAGATCCTGTATTTTGGGAGTATATGTCTACTCAAAGCTCCCTCATAAGACTTCTTCCACCACAATGGTGTCATCTACTTCCAAAACTTGACAGAAGACAGTGAACAGGCAGTGAGAACTTACCCTGAGAACCGGTAAAATAGAAGAAGAAGAAGAAGAGAAGCTAACAAAGCAGTGACCAGACCCAGGCTGACAGATTAACTCCCCATGAGATTTGTACATTTTGGGAAGTTGCATGAAAATTCACACACACGTACCTGCTTCGTCTCCTTTCTCTGCTTCTTGATCTTTTGTGATCTCGTGAACGGCTGCATCTTCTGTCAGATGTTCTGCTTGAATGTCTGCTCCGTGAACGGCTCCTTTTACGTCTCTCTCTATCACGAGCCCTCTCTTTTTCCTTTTCTTCTTCCTCCCGTCGCCTCTTCCTTTCCCGCTCCTCTCTTTCCCGTTCCCTCTCCTTCTCTCGCTCTTCCCGCTCTAGCTTCTCTTTTTTTAACCTTTCATCACGGTCAGGTTCCTCTGTTCTTTTTCTTAATTTCTCCTTAAAAGAAAAGTTCGCAGAAAGAAATTAAGATTGCTCAACAGAAATCATCCAATGTAACTTAGTTTATACATTCTGAGGCTGTAAAAGCTTAAGCTTTTAAAATACTTCAGTTTTCCAAAGACTGGTCTACATATAAGCACTTTAAAATCCTTGAAATGGAAATCCTTCGTCTTGCAGAACCTTTTTTGCTTGTCATTCTCGCAAGAACACACTACAGTTCTTTACAAAAGCTACAAAAAATTCCCACCTGAATTTGCATCTTTGCTTGTATCTACTGTAATCACATACAACAAAGGACGGCCGTGCAAGCACAGCACTAAATGGGCAAGTACAGGACTCCATTTGATTTTTATACACCATCTTTGGAGTATTTCACCCACGTTACAAAGTCCACCGGACAGCCTTTTATTTACCATAGAAAGCCTCCAAGCAATCTGTAGATGCTCAGTAACTGAAGGAGGTGCTTACTTTTAAATCTTCTACCGTAGCTTTTATTTTGGCATAACCCATGTGCTGCTTTCCCATCAAGTGGTCGTCTACCCTGGACTGTGCATCTCCTACAATTAAAAAGGCTCCACAAACTTCACAAACTTCCATTTGTTTTTCTTGGGCTGCAAAGCTTTCAATTGTCTGAAAAAGAAAAGTAGTTGATAAAGCAAAATGTTTTAGCCAGAAGCCAGTGACGAGGTTTACTGTTACTGTTATCAAATCCTAAGCACTAGAGAGCTGAAAAATCTTATCTGTGTGTTTTGTCTTTGAGTGCTGCACCTACTAGGATGAGCTGGGCAAAGAGGCTACACAGCCCCATTCCACATAAGCCCCCAGGAAGGAGTAAATTAGAGAATGCAGAAAACAAGCACCTTACTCCTCACTGCAAAGGGTTAGTATGTATATGCATGTAGCCTTATCTACAGCTTTCTTGCACTCTCAGGATTAAGGAAAACAAAAAATCAGTTTTCTCCTAAAATGATTTCTTTGGCATCAACTGAAACGCCTGGAGTTGCAGAATACCCATGGAATATGTCTCAAGGAATGAAAAGGCTAAAATAGCCCATGAAGAAATACAAAAAGGAATGCTGGGCTTCACCACCAAAGGCTGGTGGTCCAACTAATTCACTGGTTCAACAGACAGTCGAGAAATACACTAAAATTTCAACATAAACCCAAGGGATTATTGCTGTGCAATGTTTATGAATCATGTAGTATGGACACAAACACTATTGCCTGAAACACTTAAAAGTCTTTTAACACTGGATTAACACATTTAAATGCCCCGTTATTGTCTAATAAATTCTACACAGAACTTGCATGCCTTCAGTGTAAGGATAAGGTTATTATAAATATAGTGTTGTACCAACTTTTGAAGTAAGTCTGACAGCACTACAAACATGTTACTCACTGAAGTTGTAGACCTCAGCAATTCTCTCTCTTCCTTTAACTGTTCAACAAGTTTCATCATCCCTTGTGCCTCTTCCACCTTCCCTTCTGAACCCAATTCTTCAATCTAAAGGACAATTAAAAAAAAAAAATCAACTATAATTTTAAAAAAAGTAGCAAAAGCAAGAGATGTCTGTTGGAGGGGGGAAGAAAACCTTACCTGTTGTAGCAGTACATCAATTTTGTCAGTTAACACCTGAATCTTCTCTTCATTTTTACCAGTGGGTCCCGCTCCCTGCCAAACAGCATAAGTGGTTTTTTCTTTATTTTCTTTTGGTTTGGGTTTTTGGTTTCCTTTTTTTTTTTAGTTAAAATAGCTTTGAAACACATTAATGTCTTCTCATATTCCAGAGGCACTTCAGGAATAACCTCCTCCTGCCTCTTCTCCCATGAGAGCCTACTAGTAATAGCCTAGTCCAACATAAAATACTCCTCAACACAGCTTAGTCCTCTCCTGCTGAGTGAAGCAAGTTCCAGTCACACTAATTCCTCCTAAATCAACAAAATGGCCCATAAAAGGTAAGACATCTGAATTCAAAGTCCTAAATTTAAACCCTGAAAACTGCCATGCAGCTATTGCATATCTTTTCAGACAGTCCACTATGACTTAAGTCAGTGGGCTCTCAAATCTTAACTTCTGAGCATAAGTACAAAAAGAATCTCACTTCATCTGAAGTACTTGTTGGCAGTGTAATCTTTACAGGCTGCTGGAACAGACTTTCATCTGCCTCCCCCCTAGCCTTTGCTCTACTCCACAGCTAATAAGCTCTCTTAACTGGATACTGTCCACAGCTCCTTCTGAACTGGACTTTGCACAGAACAATTAACTGTGGCAGCAAGAAGGAGCAAGGCTACCCTAGCAGTCATGAAATGGACTGCAGGCCACAGTCACTGCTCCAAATCCAGCAGTGGATAAGAAAAAACAAGTGGAGTAAACATGTAAAATTTTTCTCCCGGTCACTTTAAGCTTCCCATTAGCAGCTCTCCAGCACACAGCCTGGAACTGAGAAAAGCTGCACAGAAACAGTTCTCCCAAACTCCTCCGATTCCATCATTGGCTGCCAATGGTGGTGCTGAAGCAGGAAAGGGCTACTGCACAAGTGCGGCAGCTAACAGGGAGATTTAGCTCCATCAGCTGCTGAAAAACTCAGCGCTGCCCTACTTCAGCTGCATCACCATGATGCAGCCTACTAGTGGAGGGGAGGAGCAACTAACAGTGAGAAGGTAAACTAAGGTTAACAGGATTTCTAGGATGGAGAACAGAGGGAGGACTGCTGCTGATGGCAAAGCCACTCAGCTTGTCCATTAAGGCCAGATGCAGCCTGCTAACTAATGGCTGAAGAGACTTATCTAATGGGAATCTTCTGGAAAACATATTTTACCTGAGGAGACAAGGTGAAGAAAACACAAAGACAGTAGCTAGAGGAAAAACTGCCTAACTCTTCCAGACTCACCCCAGAAGACTGCTGATTCTGTGACAGTGCCAATCGAGCATGGCCTCTTCGAATCCTGCGCTCTACCTCTGCCAGTAAGCTCTGTAAATAGCGTAAGAAGTCTCTTTCATAGCCCACTTTCATAAAACGAGAGCTCTTCTCATACCTGGTGAGATACATTTAAAACAAAAGCTGAGATCAATCCAGAATATAGGAAAAACAAGCAACAACCTGCACTGTTATAAATTCTTGCTCAAGGTAAGAGAATATTGTAAAAAGCAGTTAGTTTCTCATGGTTGGGGTGCCCTCAAGAAATTTCAAGCATACTAGAAACACAATCTGCATTAACATATCAACCAACATACTTACTGTTTACGTAGATTTTCATCATGTATTTTTTCACAAGGACCTAAAAAGACCACACAAATGTTTTAAGCTTGCATTCCTGAATGGTGTATTCACATTCCATCAGCATTTTTGTTTGTGCACCATGATAGAAGGGAGCTATTAAACACTTCCCAAGGACTTTTATGCCTGCCTTTCTGCTTCCTTTGCTTAGAGTTTGAAAGACATATTAAAGAAAAAGAATGCCAATATGGTTTAGCAATTAGAAAACCAAAGGAGATTTTGAGGGACACAGAAAATAGGATTTCCAGATCAAGTTCTACATGGGTAAAACTACACAAAAAAATACCTTAAACACATGGGGCCTTAAAAAGAGAAGAAAAATTACCTATTAATGGTAATTTCATCAAGCACTTTCTAAAAACTCCAGACAGTGTTCTCTGTAATAAACAGGCTACTCATCTTCTGTGTAAAATTAGGAGGTGTGTGGCCTCAGTTCATGAAGGCAGTCACATTATTATTTCCCATCTCCCCCAGCCCATCAAAGTCTCCAATGGACTTGGAAATTAATGCTAAGAAACCTGTTTTTCCTAGTTACCTTCTCTAAACTACATGTTGTCCACATACCATCACTTGAAAGCTACTAGTAATTTTGAGATGGCCTTCAGTAATAACTACTACAATAAATGAGTCTCTAAAGTAAAGAAGCTCAGTAATGCATAACCCCACAAAAATAAGTTGCAATTAAAACTAAAAGTTCTATGATTCTATGATTTTTTTCACTTAGAGAAAGTAGGATCTGGAATAAATGTTGCTCTTAACATACTGTATCACTGGCAATCCTTTAATAAAGAAAGCTTATTTTCAAAGTGTTTTGACAGAGCATTACAACAAATATGTAGCCTGCAAACAAAAGTTAACTGTAATTACATGAAAATTAATGAAAATGACAAGACTTACCTAGATCAGAACGGGTGTTTGTAAATAATTCAGCTGGACAAAAGCCACAAAGGTAGTATTTACAAACCTGACAGAGAAGAAAGAAACAGGTATCATTTTTTTAACTTCCAAATTGTCAATTTTCGGTTATCACTTCCATTTTCTAAAATACAGCACAAAAATCCCCTTATGCACTGAGAAATTTCTGTGTATTTCATGCATTTATGTTACCTGGTTGCAGTATGCGCCACCATGTGCATCTTAAAAGACCAAAAATCTTACTTTCCATTGCAGTAACAGTATTTCTTCATTTTACTGCTAAATATTTAAGATTACAGGAAAGTGTCATCTGTTTGTACGTATAAAACAGTATTTGATATTTCCAAAGGAATTCAATCAGATTGAACCAATAAAAAGTTACAATTCCTTAACCATGATATCCTACAAGGGGTGAGCATGTCTGCCATGACAGCATGAGATCAAGTTGCTCGTAGCTTGTTCATAGTAACCGTACTCAACCTTCATTTCATCAGTGCCACTGGCCAGAACATGAGCCATCAGCATTCAGATATCAGGTACTGCCTCAAGGATGCTTATGCCAATTCCAAGACTTAAGGTCACATACAATAACTATCCAAAAGCTTCCCCATTCCAATGCTTTTAGAAATCCCCTCTTTAAGAATGATATGCAAAGAGACACTGTACCTCTTAAGGCAGACAGAGAAGACATTGATTTTAACCTGCTTTCCTGCCAACTAAGAAAGGGTTTGTTTTGTTTCTACATAGCCTATTTTTTAATTAGGAAGCCAGGTTCTTTTTTTATAACAGAAAAAAACACCCAACTGTTAGTCTAGCCAATAAATACTTAACATATGATGGGATAAAACCAGATTTGGTTAAAAAGATTATCACCGTCACTCATGAGCATGGGTTTAGCTAATCAAGTTGGTCACTTCTTGAAGTTCATAACACAGAAATATCTCCTGTCTATCCATCAGAACAGACACAAAGATAAAAATCAGAAATACTTTCACCTCTAACTTCATGGACAATCTTAAACAATAAAGTCTTCAACAGACCCTTCCCCTGGATGTGACTGCCATTAACTAACTGAAGTGTCAATCCAAAACTAGCCTGGACATTCTTTTATCATCTCTTTTATGTTACACCAGTCTCTAATATTTGGCAAATTAATAATTGTTACCGTGCATTACAGCCTGGTTCTCATACTCTCACATGTGGTGTGGGCAAAGATTTGTGACATACTACTTCTAAGTTGCATTTTGAAGCATTTTAGCAAATTGAGGTGAAGAGGCTCAAAACTTACCCCACACCAACACCTCCATGAAATGCCCCAGACACCAACTGATCAAATTAGATCAGTCCAACTTATTTTTCTATGCTGCCAGACTGAAAAACAGACTGAAGTTAAAATAGTACTGACTGCTTTGCAGGTTACACAGAAAAACAACCAAGCTTTCAACTAAGCCAAGGACGTGAAACGCAAAACACTTCTTATGATACAACTGGAATACTTCTCTGGTTAGGACACTGTGGCACCCATCTGCAGCCATTTATCAAGAGTAGTCATGAAAGAAAAACGTGTGGTGT
Organism: Psittacus erithacus; assembly: GCA_009867235.2. Lineage (NCBI taxonomy): Eukaryota > Metazoa > Chordata > Aves > Psittaciformes > Psittacidae > Psittacus > Psittacus erithacus. The sequence continues at coordinate 21,476 of WYDI02040325.1, forward strand.
TTTCTCAGGAGTAAGGAGAAAGTTACTGCACAAAAAACTGGTTTCAGAATCTCCTCTGTTCTCTGAAAGCTGCAGTACCCCTTCTTTTAATAGCAAGCTGTTCCAAGACAGCAGATTCTGGGATGAATTTCTGTACTAGTCAACAGAAATACAATTTCTCTCTACATTCTCTTTCTCCTTCATTTTCTCATTTTCCTATCAAAGTACTAGGATCAGTGAAAAGGCACTTCCCCCAGAAAAAACTCAGGGATGGGTTAGACAATTTCTTAAGACATACAGAGCACAATAATAATGGTTTGAGCATTTTATGATGTAAGGAGAGCTGCAGAATGTCTTCTGTCAGCTTAAAACCTACATAAACTGGCCTGTAACAGTTCTAAAACAAGTAGCAACAGAAGGAGCAAAAGAAAAGTTATTAAGTGACAGAAGTATAATAAATTAAAACAGAAAACCAACAGCAGAAATAATTAAAATGATTTTATGATGCAGCACTGCTAGGAAAAACTTCCTCTTATGAGATGACAGTTACAGTCAAAAAGGCTAGTAACCAATACTAAAATGTGCAGCTTAAACGTATGTGACACATTGTATTAATTATTCAGATATATTAAAACCCCAAACAAAATCAAAACGAAACAAAACCCTCATACACAAACAAAAACTGCAGTAGTTTTCTCCTGACTGGCTCTGGTTGCTATGGCATCTAGTCAATTACTTGACATTCTTGACTAAGAAGCAACCTGCAGAGAAAATACATTACAGTGGTCTAGACTATTGTGTTTGCAGCAATTTTCTCCCTCTGGCCTTACCTATGTCATTATGCTCTGCAACTGATTTCACTTTAACTGAAAAATATTACTTGAGAGAATCTTGCAGAATCTTGAAAATTATCATTCTGACCTAGCTTCCCCCCATGGTACACACACATTTGACAGGCTGGAGATGCCAGTCAGCTGCACTTGCAGTCCATCTTGAGTAATCAATGATGAGTGCTAACAGAAAGGGCCAAGACACAGCTGAAACATTACCGAGCCATTAAAGCCCTGAAACATAGGTGATATGCTTCATATAGCACCACTGATCCATGGCTTATCACACTGCTGTACTTAGCACAAGTCAGAAGTAATATGGAAGTACGTTCCATATTTGAAGGAAAAAGCAATAGGCAGTTTAGAATCATGGAATTAGGGGAGATACAAGCACTTACTCCTTTTTGCCAAATTATTCTGACAACTCCACTACCAAAAAGGTGCAACAGAAAGGAATGTTACTGGCAAACTATTGCAGCAGAATTAACCACAGTTTGTGCCTCAAAGCCTTTAGGGTCTCACATTTCATAAGACACTAGAACAAATACAGATAGACACTTGGAACTTTCCACTCTTCATCTCAAATTCACTAATCCTTGAAATCTCTTGGAGGTAGGAAAGTAGTATACTTCACCTCAAAGTTGATTTCAGCAACAGCAAGAACTGCTACCTCCTCCACAGTCTGTGAACCAAGACAAAGCCTTTCTACATAAAGAAAGTATTGACAGCTCCATATCATTAACACTTCTACATTAACGTGTTTCTCTTTTGTAAATTATTTACTGATAGACAAGTATCAATGTAACTGTAATAAACAATTTTGTAAGCAAATTCCTTTAAGAAGATAATTCCTAGTAAAAAGGCTGAGAATAAAATTCAGCAGATTGTGACTTACACATCAAAAAACCAGAAAATTCCTCTATATAGGTGAGTTCTTTGAAACCATTAAAGTTTACATGCATCAGACAACAATGCTCACCCACCCAAACTCAAAGAAACCTAAGCGCTTCTCCAAAACCCCACTTTTAGAGATAACCTTCCACTACTAACTTTCTTTCAGTAAAGTCCTCCCCAGCTCATCCTGTGGAGGATTAAGTCCTGAGATTCTATCACAATGCAAACCAATTCAGGCGTTTAGCATTAAAAAAAAAAAAAAAAAAAAAAAAAGGAGAAGTGTTAACACATAA